>JAOSBN010000001.1:30008642-30060718 GCA_027563595.1 Erythroxylum suave | reverse complement strand
CAATGGATTCCTAAGACATTTTTCTTTCTCTCCATAAAAATTTAGAGCTATCTAAATTAAATTGAAAGTGATTGATAGGATGAAAGTATGAAAGTCTGCTGGAATGTTATGAACTGGAAAATTTTCATGAATATACTTCGATTTTCTAATTATAACTTTAGTTCTAGATATCTGATTGAGTTGATTTATGATTCATATTAAACTAGAGAAATACATATAAACCTTTTATGAAGAATTAGAATTTTAATTATATCTCTATGATTTTCAAAATTGGCAAGTAATTGAATCTTAGCTTAGGCTGTAACATTACCAGGGACAGAAATTATATTCTGTGGTTATTGAATAAACTGTATTGATGTGGGCCGAATTAGACTGAGTTGTCTTCACTAAAGTTGTAGCTTATTTTCTTATATTTAAATTGGTATAAAGTTTGTAATTTTTGGATATCTGAGCTGAAAGATATGAGTTGCACAATTAGAGGGTCTGATCATGTGCTAGCCAAAAGCTCAAATGTGCACAGTCTATGGTATTTTGTGCATAATTCATAGTATACTGAATCAAATTAGATGATCTTTGAGTCATTAGAAACTTAAGACACTGTAAAACAACTTTACAGAAGAAAGTGTTGCCTAATTTTGTCATTTACTTCATCGGATTAATTATGCAAAGTTGACCTGAAATTATATGAGTAGAAAATTTGAAATGGTCAATTAGGATATGATATTGATTTCACATTGTTTTATTTTGGTCCAAATTGCAAGTACCAAATGTTATTAATGAGGGCTTTGATATCTGATTGATTTAATGATGAGAATTACAATAAGATACCCGGAATTGTTATGAACATGTATTGTACATATTCAGTATACATAAATGTGCATAAATGAGTATATAATTGTGCAAAATTGTGATATGTGAATATATTGTCTGTATAGAGGAACGCATTGAACGACAACATTCAGACATTGCCGGTACTTTAAGGCAATAGCTATTTGGAGTATACTATAAGTAACTTAGACGGTCTCACTTAATTACTTGTTTGTTTAATTTCTGTTTTGAAATGATTGAATGAATGAGGCTTGATTGTTAATTTTGGATAATGAAGGTCCAATGAGTGTGATATTAGATCGAGATATTGAAGTGCTGCTTGTATGTGAATGTGCAGAACTATGTGTTTCATAATATGATTAATTGTGTTGATTTTGTACTGGATTCCGGACAATATTTGTCCGAGGTGTTTTGATATATGAAAATGATATTGGAAGTGCTGATTGAAAGTTGAATGCCGAACCTAGTCCGATGACCACTGCTACTGTGCCTGTTACTGTAACTGATATTGTGACTGATATAATGTTATATTACATGCTAATGAAAGTGATTGAATTTGTTGACTAAACTGTGACATGCACTTCATTCGGATGCATGTGATATTAAGGAGTTGTGACTGGTGTTGCTACTGATACTGTTACTGATAAGAGCTTTAAGCTCCCGCATATGTGGTTCGAGCCTATGGCTCACTGTGATCAATGAGTCACAGACTGACTGACTGAGCCCATTAGTTCGGGATACTGTAAAAGCACACAGTTACAACAAAATAAAAATGAATGTGAATCTCATACATGTTGCATTTGCATATAAATTGATTTCATTGAATGTTTTGCAAAGCTGTGTAAATGTCATTATATGATTGAACTGTTTGACTGAGAAATGATTTATCTGTGATGGTATTTTGATACTTGTCAAGTTGCTTTGAATTGTGTGATTATCTATTATAATTGATCTTGTTTTATAACATGAGTGAACCATCGAAGATGGTTACTCTGCTGAGTTCACAAAACTCATCAAATTTGCACTGTTGTTTTTCAGGTTCGAGAGTGAGACGACCTAGATTCTGAGACTTGGTAGAAGCATATTTTGTGCAGTTGTTACAGTCAGATTTGGTTCAAAGGTCGGTCAGCTGGGATTGAGGACGTAGTTGTTTTCTTTTGAGTTTATAGTACGTGGAGTGTACTGAGTTATTTATGTTCATAGAATAATATTGTATAAACATGGATGATATTGTTCTATATGAAACAATGTAAATTATGGTTTGATATAATGTGATAACATTTTGAGTTTTTAAAATGTGTGATTGATGGCTTAGTGTTTGATGCCATGTTATATGCAGTGAAAGTGAGTTAGTTAACATGTCATTTCTGATAGACATGTAAACGCGTATCTGATGAACACACGTGCATATGTCAGTTGAAAATGGGGTGTTACAATTAACACCGCAAAAACTCCCTCATAATAGACAAAAAACACAACTCCCTAATCTGAAAAAATCACCAACAAAATAAGTGTTTATTTACCGAAAAGTTGCAAAGAATGGAGCTACAAAATTCATGACGCTTGTTGGAAGTTTACGTACATAGCAACATCAATAAGACAATAACCATTAATCGAACAAACATTTCATCACCGAAACATCACCAAAAATACAGCTATAACAACACACATCTCCTAAGCATTTTTCACTCAAAAGCCAATATTTAGACAGCCCTGTAAATCACATAATACTACTGCAAAATGCCACTGTTCAAGATAGATAAAATCGCCAAAAATCAGCTGTCAAAAATCACTAAATACTCGCAAAAATACAACTGCAAAAATCCCAGAAACTTATGAAATTTTCACACACCAACTCAACAATAACACAACCCTCAATGATGATTCAAAAAGAGAAGACTGTGCAGCAACAAAAACAATAGAATCCGCGATGAAAAAATCAGCAACAATGTCGTGAGACCTTGATAGAAAGTTGCAGCACAAGATCAGCCTCAAATATGATCCAAGACCACCATCAATTTTCGTTTAAGAATAAAAGAATGCACAGCTGCAGAAAATCATACGCACAACCAAAATCTCAGCCCCAGAATCACGTGATCCACCTAACCAAAAAATCAGCATCACACAAAATAAGACCACTACAAAGTTGTCGAAAATCATCAAAAAGATCACAGTTGTCAAAATTCAAACGAAACCTATATTTCTAATGCTAAAAAACGACACTACTTCAGCCCATATCTTACCCAAATTTGAGGATTTTAAACACTATCAAACTTATTTCGAAAGAGTCTCATATAAATCCAACTAAATACAATTATCAAATATCGTCAGAAATTAAATTTTAAGATATAATAACATATACCTTAACAATAACTTTAGTTTGATTCAATTAAGAATTTTTAGTTTTAAATTTACAAAAAATGTTACTATCTACAATATTTCGAGGTGAGGTGAGCTGTCTAATTACGAGAAAAATCTTGATTAGTAAACATAAAGCAAAATTGTAAGACATAAAAGGTGTAATGATGCAAGAAATTACCCTTTTAATGTATTAAAAGCCATAAATGCTGTTAAATATTAGTTTTTGCATGCAATGGCTCATTTAACCAAAAAATGTGGAGGAAATTTAAAATCATCGTTTCATTCACACAAGAAAAGAGTAGTTTTTGGCATTTAATCTAAAGGGGCTGTCCTGTGTCCATATACAGTTCCTTGGTAGCTGCTTTACCTAAATACCTACCATTCTCAAAATCATTGAATTGTCTTTCCCCAATCCCATCGGCCTTTTCCTCAGTCACCCAAACCATGGAGTTCACGGCGGAGCAACTGAACCACTACAATGGTTCTGACCCATCAAAGCCCATTTACGTAGCAATCAAGGGTCGAGTTTTCGATGTCTCCACCGGCAAGAACTTCTACGGCCCCGGTGGTTCTTACTCCATGTTCGCCGGTAAAGACGCCAGCAGAGCTCTTGCCAAGATGAGCAAGAACGAAGAAGATGTTTGCCCCTCTCTGGATGGGCTCTCCGACAAGGAGATCGATTTTCTTACTGACTGGGAGAAGAAGTTTGAAGCTAAATACCCTGTTGTTGGTCGTGTGGTCTCTTAAATAATGGGGAAAAAAAAGTTTGAAGCTTTCGTTGTGTTGTATTTGTATTGAACTCTGTAGGTTGGTTTCCTATGGTACGTGTTAGGGGGTGTCGATTTGAGGCTCTCTGCTTTGTGGGGCATCGAGTAATGAATGCCTTTTGTTATGTTCATAACATTCCGTGATTATATAAATAAGTTGAAGTTGTGTCAAGTTTAGCTTTAAATGCTTGAATTTACGATGTTTCGTCATTTTACTGTTGTCAATAAGTACTCAACTGATGTGTGAATCCATTATTTATTGTCGGATTATTTGCTTCTGCTTGATGTGATGAACCGTTTGCTTAGAATTCTGTTTCTGCATGGGTTTCGAACCCTATTTGCTGGGCCAATCTTTTGGGCGCTCTGGTTGCTTGTGTTGTGTTGTATAGCAGCCCAAAGTTTTCAGAAGTTCTGAACCTTTAAAGTGGTTGAAGGTGCTTCTGGTGTTATGATGCGGGCATGAACTTGGTGTAGGAAAAGAAAGATCGTGTTCCTGGGAACTATCAACTATCCGGGTATCTATACAACTGGGTTGATAGGATGAATATCCAGTTAGCTAGTTCGTAGTAGCTCTTGGAGCGAAGTATGATAAAATGGAAAAACCATAAATGCCTTCATGCGGGATGGATCTTTTAAGGGGTTCATATCATACTTTTTGCCATTGGAGAGGAGGGGCAAAGCTTCCTATTGCTTCCACTGCAGTGGTAACAATCAATTGAATCTTGTCCTTAAAGCATGAAATGACTGTTTAATCTCTGCATTACTGATTTGGATCTTGGAAATTACTGCTATTTGCTTATGAGGACGAACAGGGTTTTTGTGTTGTCAATGCATGTGGCAGTTTCTGCAATTGTCTTATTGTGAAATTTTGATGCTTTAGGTTTCGTAATGACTTCTAAAACACATTTATTTATTTTCTGGTTGATGCTAGCTCTTTTGCATTTCATCCAATCCACATTTGGACATGGTCGATGATAATTAATCCATAGTTATCTGTTTGATTTGCCATGTTTGATGGATATGGAAAATGCTGGTGGATTTTGGTTTTTTTCTGACTTGCTAAGCTTCCTTGGCTGCTTGAATTTGGTATATATTTTCAGCTAGTGCAATGCAAATATGAGTAATATTTCATGATCGTTTGATCATAGTTGTATTGTTTTCTATCTTGTGAACCCACCTAACATGGCTTTCCTAGTCTCAGGAATAAATCACTTTGGTCGAGTTACTATATGTTCGTTTCACATGAACCAACTACATTAGGGCTGCTAGAATTGCTGCTTGGAATTACTAGGTCAAGTTTAAAACTAAAGGGTTATAATATATGCTTATAATTGTCAAAAACAATAATCCCCAAGGTTTAGGTTTCAGATCAGCGGATTCAGTGCTCCTAGTATAACTACTCAATAAAGCCAAGCAAGTTAGTTTAACAAGGCATTGGAAACAAAGTAAGCAGCTTTTTTTCTTGTCTCTATAGGATATATGTTAACATATAACATCAAAGCACACGCTTTATTTAATATTGGATTGGAAACCTGCGGAATGAAAAGATTAGTATATTGGAATGTAATAATCTTATGAGGTGGTTAGTAGCAAGTTTATTTATTTATGAAAAATAAGCCAAAAAGAGAAATGAGTAGGCAAGTAATACTCAATAAACAACTAGTTTCAGTGCCAGAATGGCTTTTTGTTTAAGTCATCTCATGATAATGCTAGTGTTTGATGTTTATTAATAATCCTGATCCTGAGAGTGACATGATTCCAAAGTTTAGTAACAAACCTTAAAATCCTATTCCTGGAAACCGGACCATGCCAAATCCTATGTACAGAATAGACTTTGATAAAAGTTCGGAGCTCATTAGGTGGCTTTATCATTACTCTTCCCCCGGCCATCACGGAGTCGTCGTGCTCATTTCAGACACCAATGGTGTCATTGTCACGTGTGTATATATATATATATATCTACATGGATTTGTCAACTTCAATACAGTAAATGAAATATGTGGTCGGATTAGCCCATAACGATTTGATTTTTATAATTTGTTAGTATTAAAAATGCAACTTTTACATTTCAATTGATGCCATCACCGGTTCCATACGTACCATTGATTCAACTACAAGCACTGTTTCTGTTTGGGGCGTTGGTATATATATATATATATATATAGGCATATATCTTGTGGGCGTGTTCAGATTCAGAAAAGTCGTCGCAGAGTCACCAGGCTAGTTGGGCTGAATCTGACATTGTACTGACTGAAGAAATTGTTATTCCTTCAAACTACCTCCTCCTCCTTATTCTCCGTTTGCTCCTTTTTCTAGCTAATCTGAGTTTGGATAGCGAGTGAGTGAGTGAATCGTGTTGGAGGCTATGAGTCTACGACTCTCTAACGAAGAATCTGAGACATTGAGTCTTCGACCCTGTAATGAGGAAGCTGATGAAGAGCATAAACCAGAAAGACGATGTTCTTCTCACCGCTTGTTGGCTCCTATATATTGGCTGAATATGCTCGCGTCTGAGACGCATTGGAGCTATGTGCTTGCGGTAGTTATTGTGTATGGAATAAGTCAGGGTCTTGGTGGAGCTTTAGCTCGTGTGGGGACGGAGTATTATATGAAGGATGTTCAAAAGGTTCAGCCTTCTGAGTCTCAGATTTATCAAGGGATCATCTCGATTCCTTGGCTTGTTAAGCCTGTATGGGGTCTCCTCACAGATGTTTTTCCAGTTCTAGGGTATCGTAGACGCCCTTATTTCGTCTTTGCTGGTAAGTTTTTGCATATTAGCAGTTGGGATTTCTTCCCCATCATTTACCTTACCGTTTTATGTTAAGATCTCTTCATAAAAAGAGCCTTTTGTTTTCCATTTTTGAGCTTGTCATTGATATAAGATCTCGTTTACATGTTCACTAATGCTCTTCGAAATTGCAAATATCGAAAGCTTCAAGCATGGCCTAACTTCATCCACTTAATTCTTTGTACCAAATTGGTAATTGATCTGGCTTCTTTCGCCATTTGACCAGCAAGTAGGGTTTTAGACCCCAAAATAGGTAGAGGGTGTGCTTGGAAATTGAGATCAAGGTTGGACTTATATAGTATAGAACTTGTTAAGGAGTTTGCTGGGATGTTTATGCTTTACTTCCTATTGTAGAGATTTAATCTTTCTGCAAGTTTTGGATTGATGTGAAATAAGTTAGAGATGAAGTTCTAATCAGTGTAGGCTTCAAAGCACGTATGAGAAGGGAGACTTGGTGATATAGTGGTTAACCTACTATCAAAATCAATTGGCATCTTAAGCTTCTGGGAAAATGCACAAGAAAGGAGCTTTACCCTGAAAGGAAAGAATTTTCGGTGGTTATTTGGAAGTAAAGAAAGACGCCATGGTTTTTAGTAGTGAAAATAGAACCCAAATATGATTAATCTAATTATTTAAACTTTGTTGACATTGTTAGAGCTATGCAATATGCTCGGGGAGGTTTGCTTCTGGAAATGAGAAGGAAGGATCTTCCTTACTATTGACATATCATACATTTTTGCAGATTGTTAAATGGAATCCATTAATGTGGATGCCTGCTTTTAAGTTAGATATAACCAAGTACGTAAGTGTTTCAAGAATTCCAGATCTCAACGCAGGCTTGTACATGGCATTACAGAAAATATATCTACCTGGTGGAGTAAGACTGTTATTTGTTGCTAAGTTTGGGGAAATTAATCTCTCTTCCAAATGTCTATGTGGAACTACAATCTATGTCTGTTGACGGTTTGCCATTGCTTTGTGTAGGTGCCTGCTAGCATAAGAATGTGAGAACTTTTCATTTATTCTGTAGCTAAAATATAAAGACCCGGTATTTACAGCTTTTTGTATAAATTGCTAGTGGTCTAAAAATGGAGTTTGAAATGTTGGAAGTTTTGTACAATGTGAACATTCTTTCATATGCAACTTCTACCTAGTCGTTGTCATTTGCATAACTTGAGCATTATGTGTGATTCTTTCGCACTGTTTCAACTGTATGCACTGGAATAAGATACCATCCAAACTCAATGTAGTGAAAAAGGTTCATCATATAGATGCCTTCTTTTCAAGTCCATATCTCATGTGGAGAATGCTTGACATGAGTATCTTTCACCTAGAGTCATTGTGTAATGCATGATGGAATTGAATTGCATGATTATTTAAAAGCAACATATTATTCACTATTTTGCATTATCAAACGTAAAATAATATTTTCTTTTCTATCTTTTGTTCCTCATGTCTATTTCAGGCCTCCTTGGTGTGGTCTCCACACTCCTGTTGTCTTTGAATGACAAGCTCCATATTCTGTTTGCTGTAGTTTTATTGACGACTGAAAGTATGTATGTAGCAATGGCAGACGTGACGATAGATGCCTGTGTGGCAGAGAACAGTAATATTCGTCCTAGACTTGCATCTGACATGCAAAGCTTGTGTGCTTTCAGTTCATCGATTGGTGCTTTGCTAGGATACTTCATGAGTGGTGTTTTTGTTCGCCTACTTGGCCCCAAGGTTGGCTGCTTCTTGACTTAATTGTCATATTCATGACTGTTACGATTTAATAATTTACATTCCTCCATTTAAGAATGTGTAGGTAGACTTATTCGTCTTCTGTGGTAGGGGGTCCTAGGCTTGCTGACAATTCCAGCTGGACTTGTATTTCTGGTAGGAATAATACTCAATGAATCCAACAACCAAAATCGTGCTTGTAGAGAGGTATCTCTTTCCGCACTTCTTTCTTTTACTTGATATTTCCGCTTTCAGATTGTAATATCATGGGTTGCTCAGGTACACCAGAATAATATCTTTGAAGCTGGCAAGTCTATGTGGAATACATTGAAGTTCCCAGAAGTGTGGAGACCATGTTTGTATATGTGCTTATCCCTCGCTTTGAGTTTGAACATTCATGAAGGGTTGTTCTACTGGTATACAGATTCAAAGGAGGGCCCATCCTTCTCCCAGGTATATGATTCTGTACTTGTTTTTTCCAGTCTCTGGACAGTGACGCATGATATTGTCAAAATATCTAATCTCCAGGAACCACTTGATTCCACTTATTTTCTCTTGATTCACAAATGATTTCAACTAAAATTTATGCATGCATTATGTTAGCTTAGACCAATGTTTATAACAACTATATTAGCAACATTACCTGTGCATACTTTGAGCAGGATACCATTGGTTTCATTTCGTCGTTTGCTGCAGCCGGGTCCTTCTTGGGGGCATTACTTTATCAAAATATTCTTAAAGACCATCCCTTCAGAGATTTGCTATTTTGGACTCAATTCCTCTTTGGTTTGACTGGGATGCTCGATTTGATGATGGTGACACGATTAAACTTGAGACTCGGAATACCAGATTATTTTTTTGCTGTGTTTGATGCGAGTTTCTCTCATGTAATTGGAAGGCTCACATGGATGCCTCTTCTTGTTCTCAGTTCCAAGCTTTGTCCCCCTGGAATTGAAGGAACTTTCTTTGCTCTGCTCATGTCGATTGATAACTTTGGACGCTTCACAGCTTCATGGGGTGGAGGGCTCCTACTTCATGTATTACATGTTACTCGGACAACATTTGATAACCTTTGGCTGGCCATCCTGATCAGAAACTTATTGAGACTCAGTCCACTTTGTCTGCTATATTTGATTCCAAATGCTGACCAGAATGCTACTATACTACCAACTGAAATCTCTGGCACAAAAGAGGGAAGTGAAACTCGAGTGATCGAAAACGTTGAATTGGTCTCTCTGGTAAGCAACATGGATGAAAAGTAAAACTTCATCAAGACTATCCGGACTTAAGAAATTGCTCAAATTTGTGGGCAGAAAGTTCAACGTTCTTTTACGGTGCAGAACCATGTCGTCTTTAACACACAGAGATTGAATATTGACACGTCTAGGTGCATAAGCTTAATGAGCTGACGAAATATAGGATATGGAAACGATATTTCCTTGCCTGTCTTCGCTTAAGGTCCATGTCCATAGCTTATTGCTCATCTGATTCAAATTTGGTTGAAGGAAAACAATTTCCTCGTATGCTTCTGTCAAAAAGATTAAGAGATCTAATTCTTCAGAAATTCATTGGCCATATTATGTTCCGTTTTTTATTCTCTCTCTTGGTGAAGCAATCTCTTCCAAAAGGTAAAATAATAGTAATAATAGGGGATGCGGGATAAGGGAGATTCTGGCTGAAAATCCAAAACTTTCAATTTAATTATACAGAAAAGTGAGGATAAAAAGTAAAGCCAGTATCCAAATCTAGGCAGAACCATTCCAGGACTAAACTGAAAGGAGTGAAAGTTACCATCTTGAGACCTCAGGCTCAGTTCCATTCCAAGAAATGTCGCTCTTAGCCTGCAACTGCTTCTCGCCAACGCCTGTGCAGAGGAAGTGGAATGAGAGTATCAAGAAGCGAATTCACGTGGGAGACCCAGATGGAGCTATACTTACTTACCTCAATATGCAGCTCCTGGGTATTGTTGCTGACAACTACACGTACCCACTTCTGCTCAAAGCAGCTGGGACGTGTTCCACCTCTTGTGTTGGGTTTGCCCTCCATGCCCACATCTTGAAAACTGGTTTTGCCCCCCATGCTTTTGTACAGACTGCTTTGATGAACATGTACAGTACGTTTAACCATATAGCCGATGCGTGTAAAGTGTTTGATACAATGCCTACAAAAGACGTCGTTGCTTGGAACTCCATGTTGGATGCCTTTGCTTCTAGTGGGATGATGGAGGAGGCGTTGAATCTGTTTAATTCGATGCCTCTGAAGGATTTTACTTCTTTCAATATTATGATTTCGGGGTATTCGAGCAAAGGGATGATAGTTTCTGCTAGGAGAATATTTGATGAAATGACTCTGAGAGATTCTGTTTCTTGGAACTCGATTATAACAGCATATGCCCGAGTTGGGGATATGGAAACAGCTGCTGAATTTTTCAGGGAAACGCCCATTAAAAATGTCATCACTTGGAACGCAATGATTACAGGATGTTTACAGAACCAACTCTACGAAGAGGCTCTTGATTTTTTTGGCCAAATGATAGCTCAAGGTTGTGCATCTGATTCTGTTACAGTAACTGGTGTCTTATCTGCCTCTGCCCATTTGGGATCACTGGAAAAAGGCGAAGAAATACACATCTACGCCATTGATAATGGACTTGCATCGAGTCCCCATGTAACTGCAGCTTTGATTGATATGTATGCCAAATGTGGAAGCATAGAACAATGTTTGTTGGCGTTTTACAAGTCTCAAGTAAAGGATATTTACTGTTGGAATGCCTTAATCTCTGGACTGGCACTTAATGGCCATGGCTATGCAGCTCTCAAACTCTTCAGCGAGATGAGAACAAATGGTGTAAAACCTGATGACATTACTTTTGTATGCCTGCTCAGCGCCTGTTGCCATTCAGGTCTCGTTGAAGAGGGTTGCCAGTTATTTGATTGCATGGAAATGGAGTTTGGGATATCTCCCAAGTTAGAGCACTATGGATGTATGGTTGATCTTTTAGGTAGGGCCAGGCGCCTGGATCAAGCTTACCAATTAGTGGAAGCCATGCCATTTGAGCTTGGAGCATCCATTTTGGGTGCTCTGCTCAGTGCCTGTGTAAATAGTCAGGACCTGAGAATTGGTGCAAGAGTGATACAACTTGCCGTTTCCAGGGCTCCCTACCTTAGCGATGGCGAGTTGATGATGTTTGCCAATTTGTATGCGTCATGTGGTCGGTTGGACGAAGCTGAAAGATGGAGACACGCCATGCAAGACTCAGGGATTGTTAAAACTCCTGGATGGAGCATAATTGAGGTAAATGGAAAGTTTTACGAGTTTTTGGCTGGAAAGCCAAGCAAAAGCACGAGGCTGATTATAAACGGTACATTGTGAGGAGCTATGAACACTGCTTTTCTTGCCTCAGTTATTATCCTACCCCAATCTAGTCATTTTAATATACAGCATTCCAACATAATATAAAGCAATCCCATTCAATCACATTGAGAAAACCAGAACTTGATACCATCAGGATCAGTTTAGAAGATGGATGAAGAGCAATATAGGAAGATCTCTGCGCAGAAGGAACAGGAGCTGGCAAACAATGAAATGACTTTGTTGTTGCAGAAGAGCTGTGATCTAAAGGGAGAACACAGTTGGAGACAATAAACCAGGAAGACGTTCCAATACGACAACCATCTTGGCTGTGTTTTGTTCAGTTTCGAGATCCTTCTTCAAATGACAGTTCTATCAACCTGATATCCTCTATATTTCGCTTGTCACATTTGTTTCTCTGCAACTGAATGCGCGAATACCGTATTGAGAAATAACCTTCCCTAAATGTTTAAGGGAGTAGTGCTATAGATTCAATCCCTCTCTTTATCACCTCTGCCAAATAACTGATATTGTACTTCTAACTTTCTTCAGTTTGCAGTATCAGGCTACGCCCCAAACAATTAGGCAACACAAGTATGTAAGCTAGATATCAGATTAAGTATAAGAAAGAAGAAGATGTTCCTGTACTCAATTTGTCATCTTTAATTGTTGTCAAACAGTTACCATGTCATCTTTAATCGTTGTCAAACAGTTACCATCACAGGAATATCTGAAAAACATTGACAAGGGATTCAATCTGACAAATGGATATTTTACTGTGGGAAAAAGCATCAAAAACTCTTCTTTACAATTTATATGTAAAATGAAGATAAACTGATGTCATTCTGTATGTAATGCTAATCAATAGTTAATGAATTTGTCCTCCACAAAGATCAAGATGTTTACTTGGCAGACAATATACATGACTCCTGAACCTTCAAGCCCAGTTGATCACGCCACGAAATTTTCTTCTTCTCAAGACTCTTGCCTTTAGTTAAACAACTCTTGGGCTTATCTCCCACCCTCAAAGGTTCTTCAACAACCCCACAATGCTTAGACAAATCTTGTGGTGGAACAAGACCTCTCTCTTTTTGAACCTCATTAGTTTGCATCTCCATCAAATATCTATGTCTCCGTCTAAGGAATCTAAAGATTAAGGTTTAACATTATCAATTCAGATGCTGATTACCTTCCTATCTAGCAAATGAGGAGGCATGAATCATAAGAAAAACAAGTGAAGTAATAACATACCGGATATCATCCAAAAGAGTATCTCTCTTCTGCTTTACTATCTGCAACTTTTTCTTCTTTGCAACAAATTCCTAAAGAAACCAAAAAGAAAAACTGAAGCCATCGCCAAATTGAAGATGTACGTAAGGGACATAAAAGTTCAAACCTCATTTAGTTGAAGGCAAACATGAAACACCAACAATGTAACGAAATTGTTCTTGAAATAGAAATTCTCCTTAAATAATGTTAAACGACTACAATGCAATTCCTTCTCTTAAGATTCTGTTCTTGAACTAAACATGCCAAAATCGCTCCAAAATCCAAACTTTCAAGTGGGATTTTGTGGTTAAGAAATTCTAAGAACACAAAACAGAACTAAAAGAAAACCAAAAGGACTAACCTTTTGCAAAGTCAAGTAATGTTGAACTAGGCTTTCGTGTTCAAATTTAAGCACGGAGTCCGAGTCTTCGTTTTCCGACTGAGGACTATCATGAGCGAGTCTTTTCTTGGTACTCTTAGACATGGTATCTCCCAAGCAAATTCGCACTGATTAAGCAAAAACCAACGGTGCACTAGAAATATATCATCTAGAAATACAAAAGAAAGAATAGAACCCTCGATGCAAAATTGAATGTTTTGTAATACGAGCTGGGAAACACAAAGAGAAAGCAAACACAGAGATCAAAGTGGGTATGCTAAATGGAGGGAACAAACAAAACCCAATTGAACACAATAGGAAAGTTGGTACCGAGAATCCCAAGAGAGGCATATAATAAGCGTACGAAAAGGAAAGAAAGTTTCTTTCTGTGGAACTCCGTCTCTCCATGTAAGAGGAGAACCCGAAAAAGCCCATGAAGCAGAGACAAGAGAGTTTAGAGGAAGAGTAGCGGAGACAGAGTTTGACAGAAGGGCAATTCTGGCATGTTAAAGGGGATAGAAGAGTTATGGACGGTTGGAGGAAAATTGAAGCCATATCAATCCATGTATGAAATTTCTTTCTTTTTACAAATTTTTCTTTTGGCAACCAAAACACGAGATTTGGTCCAACTGGGGCCATTTTAGAGAGACGATAGGATAAAGATTTAGAGAGAGAAGGGGTCATGGTGAGAGACGAAATGTGAAAGGGAGGGCTTTGGGAATATATTTTGTAGGTGTTGGTGGAGGATGATCAGATAAGAGGAAGGTGAGGAGCTTCAGAAGAAAAGGCAGAGAGATAAATGGCTATAAGGCAGAGAGATAAATGGCTATATGCGCTTGCTGCCAGAAAGTCCTCTATACGAGCATTAGATCTCTTGTTCCGGTTACGATATTTTTATCATGTTTTATTAAATCATATCTATATATTTCTTCAAATTTTACCTATATAAGGGGCGTCGATCATCTGGCAGGAGATTTCAGTTATGTGACGTTACGTCCGCCAAAGAATTCATTAGAAATTAGGCAATAATCAACGAGTACGGTTTTGTCTCGACCATTAGTTGGACAATTATGGTCCACTAATCATTGAGATAACATCCCTCATTCCTAACGTATTGCTGTAAACAACAGTTACAAAGTATGTGAATGAGGGTGGAAATTGGAAATGGGAAATGTTCCAATGGTTTCTCCTACATTCTGTTTGTAGGACTATTACGCAAATGTGACCTCCTTCAGTAGACAGAGGAGATAACAGAATTGTCTGGGGTCCAAGCCATGCTGGAGACTTCACAGTGGCCTCTGCTCATGATTTAATTGCAGAGTTGAAGCCGATGGCACAAAATCGTATATGGACAGCGATATGAAAATGGGCAAGCTCATAATGTATTCGTTCATTTCTGTAGATTCTGGCCAAAAAGAAGTTGCTCACTAATTATCAGCAGAGTCGCTTGACATCTAGCAAGTTGTCAGTACTGTGGTTAGGTAAAGACCACTTTACATGCAATTAAGGAGTGTCCAAGGGGACAACATTTTGGCGTAAATTTAGCCTTGAAGGAATAGAGTCCGAATTCTTTCAACAAAAAGAGGATAAGTGTCTGTACACCAATCTTACTAATCCAGGTCAATTGCAATTGGGAGACTAAGCTATCATTTTTGGTACAGCTTGCTGGTACATATGTAATGGCGAAACAGAAGTCTCTTTGAAGAGGATTTTGTATGACCGGTAGATGGGGATCGCATCATGTTAGAATATGTAAGCTGGGTCTGGAAAGCTCAAGTTGTGACCGGCAGAGTCATACATACAATGGGACTATCTATAGGGCGAGACGTGAGTTGCCAACTACTACCGAAAGGCTGGTTAAAATTAAATACGAATGGTGTAGTACAGCTAGGATCTTCTCTAAGTACTGCTGGGGGATTATTGCGGGACTGTACAGGGCAATGGCGTAGCGGCTTCTTGACTAAACTAGGCGAATGTTCACCTTTGACGGCTGAATTAAGAGGGGTGCATGACGGAATTACCTTGGCTTGGGACCTGAATTACCAAAATGTGGTCCCTGAAACAGATTTTCTAGAGGTAATTAATTTTTTGTCATCCTCACAAATGGTTTTTGACCAAGGCTTATCTTTTGGTGCAGGATATTCTGGAGCTGTTGGCTCGTGATTGGAACATGCAACTTCAACATACCTATCGAAAATGGAATCAAAGCGCCAATAAACTGACCAAATTAGCATTGTCAGAAAGTCTAGGAATGCATATCCTAACAAAACCTCCGTCCAAAATAATGGCTTTAGTTCACCAGAATAGTCAGGGAGCGTATATAAGACGAGGGATGCATTAATGTTGTAATTTCTGTGTTGTTATTTCCTTGGCATTCAAAAAAAAATCATATCCATATATTTACATGGATTTCACATAAATACATGGATGAAAGTTAATAAAATATGGTTGAAACAGAGTAATAGGAACAGAAAATTTAAGGTGCTCTTTTTGACATTAAAAATGGAGAGTGTCTGTTACGCAATGTAATTACAAAAAGTTTCAATAGAAGTAGCAAATGATGCTTTCCTATGGCAAGTTTCAATAGAAGTAGCAAATGATGCCTTTTGTAAAATTGTAAATGGCCAATTCAATTGCTTTCCTATAGCATGATAATTGGACAAGCTACAGTCTCCTTTTCTCTAACCTCATTGTTGTTTTTGCCTTTTCATATCGTGACTACAAAGCTAAGGTAGCTAGTCTTATAAATCATAATGAATGAATATAATTTCCTGATTCAATCAGTCATATGAAACCTCCATACCCTCCTGATCCTAACTTAAAGGATTGTTTTCTATGGGAAAGAATCTTCTATTAAAACTTGTTCTAGCAAAATTTATAGAAAATGAATCCATCACTCTGATCAAGATGATCCTTGGGTTAAAGTTATATGGTGTAATATTCTAGGGCCAAGTACTGATTTCCTCCAATGGCTGGCGGTAAGAAACAAGGTAGCAACAACGTACAAACTCCAATTTATCCAAAATTTGGACCAAATTCGTCATCTATGTAGAAGAGATATTGAAACTAAGGACTACCTATTTTGCCTATGTCTTTTTTCTAGTTTCATCTGGAATAGAATTAGAAATTGTCTTTATTTATATAAGACATCAAATTCACTCATCAAGGCTGCTAAGATTCTAGTAGAAGCGCAAGCTTCATCTTTTCTCTGGAAGAGGAAGGTTCTATCTCTTGTCATATCTACCTAAGAGATATGAAAAGAAAGAAATTAGCGAAAATTTCAGAATAAGTAACGTTCAGTTGATTTAGTGCTACAAAGTATCATGCAGAAAGAGAGAGAACAATATACTTGCTTGAAAATGGAATAAAACTATTAAACAAGGACCGAAAGTTAGATCTTATATGAGGAAGTCAGATATTGCAAGTCATAAGGAGAGTCAATAGAGTACCCACAATTTAAGATCTCCACCTTCGCTGCAAGTATAAGGGAAGATAGGTAATATAATCATCTTTGGACGAAGTTTCAGCACGATGACAATGAAAATCCTTACTAGACGGTTGCAATTTGTATTGCGGATTGATAGAAGCACCAACCCTAATTTGGAACATTTTGGGAAGCTCAAAGGATGGGGGTGGATTTAATTACTAACTTAGAATGAGTCAATAACGTATGTCGTTTTTGCACGATGCTTAGTCAATATATCTAAACGGGGTCTTATTATCACTTTTATGTAGTGTCTCTATTGTGCTTCTTAATTGCTGGAGAGTTCTTCCTCCAACCTTTTCTCGATTCCTTGACATACGTCCTTCAGTAAGAAGAAATCAGTTTACCCTTGCCACTACGCCCTTGCTTTCGGGACAGGACTTTTGAAAGCAAAGGAACGAAGTTTTGAAGCTAAGACAAGTGAAGAAGCTGACTAGGGTTATCTGTTCTTTCTTAACATGATTCAAAAGACAGTAAAACTCTTTAAGCCTTTGTTTGGATCCTTACTTGCACAAGAGAAAGGAAAGGAAATATTGAGGAGAAAAGAATGGAAGAGAAATGAGACTTCTTTTCCTTTGTTTGTTTTTCTAGTTTATCAAAGGAGGGAATTGAAACTTATATGGGATAAAAGAATTTTTTGAGACCTTTATGCCCTTGATTATGGAATTAATTGATTAATAACAACAAAACATCATATTTATTAGTCATGGCAGCAATTTTCGTAATCAGATCAAGGGATTAATCAACCTTATCTCTTTAGCTGGAGTTATGCATAAGAAAATAGGAAGAAAGGCGGGAAGGTTTTATTCTGTGTGGAAAAAATTTTAGCTGAGAGTGTGTCCATTTTGTTGAGTTAAATAAGGATACTATAGTAATTTACATATATTAGAGTGCTCTTGTCTTAAATTTCTCCTCCTTTCCCACCAATTTGAGGAGAAATATATTTGGCCCAAATTTCCCTCATTTTCCTTTCCATTCTCTCACTTACCCTTTGCTTATTTTTGTCCAAAAGGTGGAAACCAAAAGCTCTTCCTTTCTTTTCTCTTGCTTTCCTTCAATCCAAACCAGGGCTTTAAAGAACTTTACACCTTATATTACTTAGTAAACAACTTTTCTCTTATATACAATAGCACTCGCCATATATATGATTTAAAGAGATAAGAGCGTATCTACTTTTTTCGCGTTTCGGGTTGAAACTCCTTTGTTTTGGACTACAATAGAACCCAAAACTCCTTTGTTTTGGAATACAATAGGTTGTTCTCTCTTTCTCGGCAAAGGAAAGACATTTGGAATGAATAGCAATATTTGTAGCAGTGGGGAACAAGAAGTCATTGATCCTGTTATTCACTAATCCTGCACTCTACTCTACTTTATTCATTAATTTATTTTTAATTTCTCAAAAAGAAAAGTTAAATTCATAAACAAAAATAAGAGTTCAAGCTTAGCTCTAGACTGTCACTTGAGTTTTCGTTGGATCAAATTATATGAAATTTAAATTGTAATTAAAATTAATTAAAGTTTAAATTAAATTAAATTGAATTGTTGAGATCACATGACTATTCCATAGTAGAAGTAGATAAGCAGTCAGGTGAAGAAAACAAGAAGATAAAACAACCCTTCTTTTTTTTTTTTTGCCCCTCTCCCATTTATGCTTGGAAATCATATTTGCAGGTTTGGTTGTCTTGAACTTGGTTAACTACTGTGAAGCCTGGCAGCCTCACGATGGATTGCTAGATTAGCTTATAGGTCTTCAATGGAGGAACCCGACAAATTGTGAATGCCATGAATGTATGGAAATGGAAATGGAATGTACATTGTTAGTTCACAGATTGACAAATTATGTGCCAACTGAAACCAACATTTGCAGATATATACGTAGATCCTTCTTATTAGACTCCGATGATGCACATCCTAATCGCAGAAAAGATAGGAACCCTTGAACAAAACTGCCTGCGGTATTCGAAGTGCAGCTTCTGGAGATGATGGATTCTGAACAGCCGAGCAAATCAGACATCTGCAGATATATACATGAGATTGTTGCAGCATTTTCAGAATCAGGATACAGATCATAATTAATCAGGATCGAGCGTTTCTTCAATGAACTTTTTAACGGATATGCCAAGGGAAAATGCAGATCCTGAAAATTTTGAATGTAAATTTAGCATCAAAGTCATCTTCAAAGAAAATCTGAGGGAACAAAATTAAAGGGCATACCTAGGAACCGTTGAGCAGAAGATCAGTAAACAAGTTCAAACAATAACGAGCTGCATACTTCTGAAGTAACAGGATTAATTTGGAAGCTGCAAAATGGTTCCTCTGTTGGGGCTGCATCCCCCAGCCATCATCTTCTTGTAGACAGTATATGCAAGATCAGGATTGCCTGACATGCTGTATGCACGGATAAGGGCATTGTAGGTAAACACATTAGGTTCAAGACCTACACGTTGTAACTCTTCATAAATCTGCGATGCTTGCTCTATCATTCCAGCAACCCCAAGACTCAGTATTAAGGAATTATAGGTATAGAGATCTGGTTTAATACCCTTACTTTGCATTTCATTGAAGAGAAAGAGAACATTTTCTACCCTCCGTGATCTTCCAAGCCCATTAATCATACGGTTATAAGCAACCAAATCTGGATCAAGGCCAGATTGTTTTAGTTCCTCAAAGTGGTGAAGGGCATCATCCACTCTCCCAGCCGTAAACAAGCAATCAACAAGAATAGTGTATGTCTTCAAGTCTGGTCTTAAGCCTTCTCTAACCATCTGTTTGAATAAGTCAGAAGCAGTATCCACATCACCAGTTTTCCCAAATCCATTTATCATAATGTTATAAATGGCACTGTTAGGCTTACATCCATAGTCAAACATATCCTCGAATAACTTTTTCGCCTCCTCAAGTCTGCCTGCTTTGAGAAGTCCATCAATTATGGGGCCATAAGTGCAAGGAGTTGGAGTGAAATCACCACTTAAAAGACTGTAGAACAAGTCAATAGCCTTGTCCAAAGCGTTAGACTTCACAAGGTTGGAGACAATAATATTATGAGTTATAGTGTTGGGCTTGCATCCCTTGCTAAGCATTTCCTCATACAGCTCAAAAAGCTCGTTTACTTTTCCAGATTTCCCATGAGAATCAAGTAATACATTATAGGTGAAAACATTTGGAGAGCAACCAGAACTCTTCATCTCCTGGAAGAGACTCCAAGCCATTTCGGATTTACAGCTATCCAGAAGACCATCAATTAAAAAGTTGTATGTTTCAAGTGTTGGTTTAATGCCCAGTTCCTTGGTAAACCTTGTAAATACACTTTGAGCAACAAGGATGTTTTTCTGCTTACATAAAACCTTAATGATTGGCATCAATATGGAGTCATCACAGCAAATTCGATGGTATATCACCCTTTCACAAAATAAAATAGCATTTTCTGTTCCAGATTCAGTCAAAATTCCTTCCATTAATTCTTTCCAAAATGACCCATCTATTCCAGACTCAGCCTTGTGAATGGAGCCCTTTGCAATCTTTAAAGCATCCTCTATATGTCCATTCTTCACAACACCAGGAAGGAGGGTACAGAAAGTTACATAATCAGGGTTGAGGAATTTCCTCATTTGATGGAAGATCCATATTGCATCATGAACTCGATGTTCTTTTATAAATCCATGAATGATAGTATTGAATGTGAGAACATCAGGAGTAATATCCACCAGCGTCATGTTGTAAAGCATTTTCAAAGCAACATCAACCTCATCATTCTTGCAAAGACAATCTAGGAGTGTGTTAAAAGTTACAACATTTGGGCGACACCCATGCCCAGTCATACTCTTGAATAGATTAATTGCCTGTTGTACTTGACCCTCTCTCCCTAATCCAGCTAGTAATGTGTTGTAGGTAACAACTGTAGGAGAAAGTTTCATGTCTTCCATCCTCGAGAACATGTTCCATGCTTCATCTGCTCGACCAGCTTTGAAAAGTGTATCCATCAATGAATTAATCACAATTACGTCTGGTTCACATCTGTTCTTGGACATCTCAGATAGTAATTTTATGGCTTCATCAACTTGCCCCACCTTGCTATAGCACTTCATCATCATGTTATAGGTCACTGAATCGGGAACAAGCCCACTACTCTTAAGCCAATTAAAAATAGCTTTAGCTTCTCCAATGTGACCTTTTTCAGCAACACTGTACAAAGATGCATTGCAAGCAACAATATCTGGAACTATTCCTTTAGTTTTCATCTTCTCAAAGGTCGCAATAGCTTTTCCATAGTCACCAGATTTTCCATAGTAGTCAATGAAAAGGATATGTGTGAAAGCAGTAGGTTCAACACCCAGAGCTTCCATTTTGTTGAAAAGATCTAAAGCCTCATTCAACTTATCCATCTTCAAAAGCCAACAAATCAATGTGTTGTAAGTGTAAAGATTTGGCAAAATCCTTTTGTCCCGCATTATATCCAACAGATTGAATGATTCGTCAAATTTTCCAGCACCACACAAGGCATTAACAAGTATTGTGTATGACACCACATCGGAAACATAACCATCATTTTCCATTTCCGTCCAAAATCGTCTGACCATATCCAAGTTCCCATGATCACTGAATTTGTCCATCAAGGTAATGTAAGTCACTCTGTCAGGCCTGTGCTTGCTAGCTTTCATCTTCACAAATAATTCCACAGCCCGGTCAAGATTTCCAGCTGTACAAAGAGCATCAATGAGCACTGTATAAGTAATAACATCAGGCCCACATCCCTCCTCATCCATTGTCTTCAACATTTTGTATGCCTCATCAATTTTTCCAGCTCTCCCAAGCACTCTAATGCATATGGTATACGTATACACATTAGGTCTAAGTCCTAAATTCTTCATCTCGTTTAACAAATCCATCACAGCTTCCGTATTCCTTCTCCTTCCTAAAGCTACCATAAGGGCAGAATAAGTCTTTAGACTAGGCTTATGACCTTCTGCAATCATTCTTCGGTATACCTTCAAAGCCTCACTACAAGAACCTGTCTGAAGTAGCAAATAGATGAGACCATTGTATGAATACGTGTTCAGTATGAATCCTGCCTCTCTCATCCTTTTAAGCGCATATGGTGCTTGTCTAATTCCCCCTCTAATACCAAGACACTTAAATATGGCCAAATAAGTCTCCAAGCTCCTCCTTACTATCCTTTTTTGCATAAAATCAAACACAAGAGCCATATCATCTAGCTTCCCATGAACACTCAAGACTTCAAGCATGTGATTACACGTTTCGGTCGTATGAACAACACTGGGCAACTCGGCAACTGAGTTAAAGTACAAAAGACACTCACTTGGGTCTGAAATTGAGACAAGAACCCGCATAACTTCGTCAGAAGATAGCCCATTATTCGACTTACCTTTCACCACCACCAACTCCCTCTCACATCTTGTTGCAACAGGTGATATATTGACATGCCTTTTAATGCATTTCTTCCCATTTTCCACAGACCCACATCGCATGAACTTCAAAGTGTCAACCTTTGCACCTCTAAAAGGTCCTTTACTATGGTTTGAGGTGGAAACCCCATTACATTCAACGAAAGCGGTGTTATAATATACATAATTACAGCACATAATGGAAGAGCATAGTACTAATACAGCCATGATAAACGAAATGGTCCCAAGAAACTAGAAATGGATTGGTTGCAAGATAGATGCATGTCAAATTGTCTCAAAGAACAGAAATTGGGATTAATAGTAGTATACAAGGCGTACTAAGTGAGAATGCCTGATCCTGGCGGGCTATGGAGTTATCAGTAGAAATGGGAGAAGAGCCACTGTAGCCTCCAGATTATGCCATAACTATCTGTGGAGATATTCTCCATTTGGATATTTATTTTATGTGCTTAAATACTCCTTCCAATGAAAAGGACTTGGCCTTTTTTTTTAATTGAAATTTGTATTTAATATTTACATTTGGGTTAACAAAAAGAATTCTCTGGCCAATTTTGTAATTATAACCGAATTTTAGAAAAGGATAATAAAATATTTAATTTTTTCAATTTTAACATGATATTAAAAATCTTAACTATTAATATATGTCAGCTCAAATTAACACAACAAAAGAAGATTAATGAAATAACGCTATTATTGAAAATGAAATTCCAAAATTAGTTTATATAGTCATAGCTTTTTATTATCTTATTGTTCTTTTGATATTATTAGTCATTTGTTTTTTATTTATTTTTTCGATGCCTCAAAGTATCCTTACTTTGTAGTGCACTATATTAACAAATTCTTCATTTTTAATCTCAAAGTGAAGGCATTAAGGTTGCGTAATTTAAAGGTCAAAGGATGTGATGTCAAGAAAACAAATCAAAAACAAAGGGAAAAACTAAAATTAAAGTTTGAGGTTATCGAAGATTACATAATTTGATTTAAATCAATAAACTTAAAAGAGATACTAGTATCTGATACATTTTATTGTTATTTTTTGATATTTAAGTTATAATTAAAATTTTAGATATTTTATTGTCAATTTTTGAATTTCAAACTATAATTGCAAATTGAATAAATTTTAAAATTTTTTATAATTAACCCATGTTTTGGTTAAAAATTTTTTAAAAGCACTTTTTCTACAATCACATCTTGATTACATTTTTTTGTTGTTGTAATTAAGGTTATCTGATGTTCAAAAGAATAATCACTCATATGGTGAATTTTAATATTTGTTTGAAAAAGTGGCATAAAAACAAGAGATTAAATCTTAAATAAATATTCTTTCGAATAAAAAAGTTCGAATTTTTGTGAGCGATTAGTTTTGAATTTTTTATTTTTACTATAATTATCAAATAATTTTATTTGTTTAGAAATTCTAAAACAACCTTTTCAAATTATGCTTGTATAACATAAAAATTGCTGTTTATTTCAAGGCAAAGCCAAGATGATTTATTTAAATCTTGATTATATTTTTAGCAAACAAAAATAAGTAATCACTCATATTGTGAATTCTTTTTGTTTGAATTAGTATGAATGTTTTATAATTGTCAAATATTTTGTCAGTTTATTTAAATATTTACATTTTCAAATTATACTCGAATAATACAAAATTGTTGTTTATTTCAAGGCCAACAGAATTTATTTAATTTTCAAAATATAAAACACAAATTAACTTCAAATTCCTAATTTTTAATTAATTTAAATATTAAAGATATAAAATCCTAATCGTTTAATTTGTATTTATGTCAATTAAAAATGATGGTTACGCAATTCAATTCAGTTAACCCGACCGAGCCAATTAGAATTTGACAGACTTCAAGCCGAAACTCATACTTCTAAGATATATTTCGGTCTTACGATATCCAGCCCAACCCAATTTATAAAGCCCGAAATGTTTAAATAAAATAAAGTTATTTTAAATAAAATATAATCTTTTTAATTATAAAGTATGAGCCTAATCGCAAATTTTTGGGTCAAATTTGGGCTCAAATGGGCTCGAACCGACTTCTTGCTAACTTTATAGAGCATATTTCCTCGTGACTTACATTAGTAGAGCTTTTGTTAATAAAACTTTTCAAAAAATAGCTTTACTGAAAAACTAATTGACTATTTAACTATTATTTAAAAAAGAGTTTTTTTAATAGAACTTCATACAATAAATTATTTGGCAACCTAAAAATAAAAACATTCTTAATTTTAACTATGTTTTATTTTGTAATAAAATTATTTATGCATTTAGATGTTATTTAAAATATATTAAATAATATGCAAAGCACAATATATTAATTATTATATAATTTTAAACCATATGAAACATAAATAAAAATATATCTAATAAAATCTTTTGTATGAATTATAACATAAGTAAAACTAATATAAAAAATAAATATTAAAATATATAAAATATTCAAATAAAATTATATAAATATCAAGATAAACGTGACAATGTATTTTTGAATATTGTGAGAATTATTTGAAAAGCATAAGGATAAAAGAAACTAAAAAAGCCTCATTAATTTATCTGAAAATTTGACTTTTTAGAACCTCCAAATTTGAACTTTAGCTGCCAAAAAAGTTATATATATTAAAAAATAATTTTTCATTTTACAGCTAAACATTCATTGTTCTTAAAAAAAAAAACTTTTGCAGTGAAAAAAAAGTAGTTATTCGCTCAACCAAACCAAACACACATTAAGTGTTTTACAAAACATTGCTGTTAAAAAATATAGTAACAGGTGTCGCGGAAAGTTCATACAAAATATTATAAAAAGCATATGCATAATATAACTTCTCTACCAATCTACAAATTGCAGAAAGTGATTTCCAGTAACAATAGCAAGACTGTAGCATTAGATTCATGACCTGACCTTCGTCCTTAATTCATCAAAAATGTGCAAAAAAGTTTACATCTGAACCCATAATTATCTACCACTTGAAGCTTACCCTGCTGTAGGGAATAAGAAACCGTGCCATGACTTAATCGATCTTCACCGACGAATAGATCAGCCTTGTAAACCATAAGCAAGCATAGAAACCAATGGTACCGGTTAGCACGAAAAATGCGTACGACGCAATAAACATGTATCCAAAGTACAAGATTGCCGAAACTGTCTTGGTTATTTCAAGCTTTGTGAAGAAGTAGAAGGTCGCGTACAGGAAGAGGTATAGGGCGGAAGAGCCTGATGTGAGATATGCTCTCCACCACCACTGGTAGTCCTCACTGCACAGCTGAAAGTAACAGAGCACTACGGTAATTTCAGCGCATGTGATAAGCAGGATTACGAACACCAGGAAGAGGAAACCAAAGATGTAGTAGAACTGATTTAGCCAGATTGATGTGAGGATGAAGAAGAGCTCAATGAAAACAGCCCCGAATGGAAGTATGCCTCCAATTAAAATCGAGAAGGCGGGGTTCATATACCAAGGTTGCTCTGGAATCTGCCTGGGAATTTTGTTCGTCTTCACTGGATCCTCAATTGCTGGCTTCCTGAAGCCAATGTAGGCCCCGCAGAAAACAAGTGGAACTGAAATTCCAAACCACAAGAACACCAAGGCAAACATTGTCCCAAAGGGAACAGCTCCGGATGACTTCTGGCCCCATATAAGAGCATTTAGCACGAAAAAGATGGCAGAAACAATCCCAGGGAACATAAGGGCAGTTCTGAGAGCAATTTTCTTCCATTCTGTACCTTTAAACATTTTATACAGGCGAGCAGAGGAATAACCAGCCAAAAGTCCCATGAAAACCCATACCAAGAGCATAGCTGTCATAAGACCACCTCGGTTTGATGGTGAAAGGAATCCAAGAACAGCAAAGATCATGGTAACGAGGATCATCCCAAGGAACTGAACTCCTGTGCCAGCATAGACGCACAACAAATCTGAATTCAACGGCGGCCTGAAAACATCACCATGTACAAGCTTCCATCCTGTCTCTTCTTGAGCTTCCTCCTGGGTCTCAAGTTCATTGTACTTGGATATATCACGGTAAAGGGTGCGTAGCATTATCATTGCCACCATGCCAGAGAGGAAGAGAACAATCATCAACGAATTAACAATTGAAAACCAATGAATTTGGTCATCAGTCATCAAAAGATAGGCATCCCATCTTGACGCCCACTTCACATCACTCTCCTGAAAGTGGAAAAGCAAAGTTAGACATTGATGAGAATAGCAAGCAAAAAGGAATACAGAGAAACGAGGTATAAGAATGATCCAAAGAAATGTTTAAGAGAATATGAACTGGAACGATGAGCAGCAGCTCACCTGGAAGTCAACATCATATGTGAAGATGACTTCATTCTTCTCTTCAACTTCTTGAGGAGTGTTGGAATTAACAACTGTGTGTTTTGCATGAGGGTCACAGGTTGTTAAACGGGTCTTCTCATCATTCCACTTGCCTTCATAATCGTGTTTAACACTACATTGATCAAATACTTCAATCGGTAACATAAAGCACCAAAGGATGAAATAAGTTTGGAGAACAATTTATATAAAAGCTTGACATAGCTGACCTAAATGGTTTAACTTCAAATCCAACTATTCTTGCAGATTCAGTTTGCGAATCCCTATGATATTTGACTGTGAACGATAAATGATTGTGGATGAAATGTTTTTCCTCCTTGGTCTGCACATTATCAGACAAAATAAGTAAAAGCTCAAAAGAAAAATGCAAATATGGAGCAATATAACAACATATATACCCCACTGTACTGCCCTTTGAGCCCAACATGATAACCAAGCTGATAGACAGTTGGAGACTCCTGATCAATCCTCTGTATGGGAACTACAAGAGGAAGGTTATCGAGGATCCTGTCACACATACAAAAAGGAAAACAATTAATATACATAATATTCAGTATAATAACACGAACAAACTAATGATCCTGAATAAAGTGCTTCTCATACATGTTGACACGATATTCATCGTCGATCTTCTCTTTGAACTCCTTTGCAGTTTTTGCATCAACTGGGAGCTTGCAGACAATATTGCACATCTTTGGTTCCCGCATATTAAACTGAAAAAAAAAACAAGGGATATAGTTAATCATAATAAAATACATAAAAGGGGCGTACATTCTAACAGCCAATTGAAACTGACCACATAAGGGGAGTTTTCAATACGGTCACCACGAAGCACTTCCCCAAGATTCTCTGTACTGTCAACAATCTTCCCAGGCCGACAATAAGGAAGAGAATAATATGAGTAGGGGAGTTGTGTCTTTATAGACGTTAATTTATTGACTTTGACCTTCAGCTCATGACCCTGTAACCAAGGAACTTGAATGAATAAGCAATCAAGTTACGAGTACCTCAAAGTCATTATTGCCCGAAATTCAAAATGGCATGCTGGATACTTGGTGTTCATACGATGACATAATTACGGCGATGGAAGATGATATGGCAAGGAGACACTAAGACAACAAAAAGGAAAATATGAACAAGAAAATTATCTGTGTAGCCTCCCCCAACCTAACAACTTGAAAAGAGGAGATCTTTGTACACGCAAACATGCTCTTAAATAATCTTAGTGTTGCGAAAGATCATTCCATTGGTCACGGGATTCCTCAACCAGCCAACCGTGAAATTAAGCTAAACTTTTTCCCTACACTTATTATAAGACACAGATAGAAACTAACAAGATCATGACTGTACGTCAACATCTTCCATAAGAAATTTCAAATCTTTGGATCTATCAAATCGTGGTCAAAATCAAGTAAATGATTCGCAAAAGAAACACCAGCTAATCGCCACAAAACTGTTGGATCTACAGCAACAAAAATAGTTCATAAATCCTTAAGTAAAAGGACAAATCACAAAAGTAAGCCACGAGTTTTCAGACTGAGCGGTTCAGTCTGGATCATTTCACTAACAAAACCATGAATAATAAATCTCAGAATCTCCTCACACAGAACCTACCAGTGATGAGATTTAGAACACAATTCCCTTAATTTATTCCAATATTCTTCACAGGCAAAACAGAAAGCGAACTAAAAACACGCAATGGAAAACGAAATGAAAAGCAGATCCGAAGGAATAAAGCAAAATTACCTTGTCGAAATCTTCGGGAGCGACGCCGGGAAGGTAAAAGGAGTGCGCAGAGTGGAGGAGAAGGAGGAGCAACGGAAAGATCGCCGTGAACGGAGGCGAAGATCTTCGGCGAGACACCATGGCTCCGACAAGGGATAGAGAAACGGATGGATTGAAATCGATTGATAGACCTGAAATAGTACGGTGTAGAGAAAGATTAATATAATAATTAATAATAACGAAAATGAGAGAAGAGAAGAGAGGTCAAACGAGGCGGATGTGAATTTCCAAAAGCTCATTACTCTTCCTCCATCAGCATTTTGCCACGTACCCACTTTTGCTTTTATCCCACTCCAATTTATAAAATAGACAATCCGGTCCAGCCCATCCGACCCATGAATGGAAATGGGCCGGATCAAACCAAACTTGACCCTGGCCTAAAATTATGTTTCGAACTCGGACTTGACCCAAGTTTAATTGAGTTTGATTAATTTTACTTTTTATTTTTTAGAATTCAAAACATCATTCTTTCATTTGAAATAATATAGTTTTATATAAAAATTACGGCCTTCATAATCATTCTTAATATTTTCTTAAATATTATAATAATTTTTTATGATTAATTTTTTTTAATTTTGACATTATAATTTAAAAAGGGTAAAAGATTTAATATTTAAATTAAAATAGTAATACTAGATTAAATTTGGATAAATTTAATAAGTTTATTTCAAATTTAAACTCATTAAAATTGGATAAAATGTTTTATAATTTGTATTTTAAATAAGCTAAAAATTGTAAGTTTTAAATCAAAAATTGAATTTTTTCCATTTAAATTGACTTATATATATAAATGCTTTGAATTGGATTTACATTATCATTCAATTCAGATACCTATAATTAAAATTAAATTTGAGTTTATATTTTTTAATTTTACTAATTAATTTTAAATAATTCAATTCAAAATTAAATGACTTAAAAATTATTTATTTATTCAAGTAAAATATATGTAATGTAATATGTTCATTGGGCTTGGGCCTAACTAGTAATTCCTAAAACCCTTACGTAAAGGTCCAAGTCATTTGTCGACTTGTTTTTGCTCCTGCTGAGTGGTCGATGCAGTGCAGAACAGGGAGACCGTGACAGTGAAGGCGCAAGGCAAATTTAGCATCTTTGGCGGCAACGAAGCGTCGACATAGTTAAAATTGAGATGCGGAGGTTGAGAGTAATTCTGCATGGAAAGAAATTTTTGAATGCCGGTGTTGGGTGTTTACCTCACCGGAGAGGACTTTGTGCTCTTCCAAGCTTTGCTGTAAATGACGAAGTTCATAACCAGGTAAGCTTCTCTCTGTCTCTCCCCCTCTGTCACTCTACTCTCATTCTGTTATGCTCATGAAGGTCTTATTTGTGAAGGGTTTGTGCCCTTTGTTGTGTGTGAGCTGAGAAGCAAAACAGTGAATGGAATTTATATTTGACGGTGTTGCTTCAGGTTTGTGTTGAAGGAGGAGCAAAATCAAGAACTGCCATTTTGGACCGACCGTCGTCTCTAAATGCTCTCACCACCCCCTTGGTCTGCTTTCTTTCTCGTTAAAGTTTCAGTGCCGCGCAAACGTTGTTCATGCTTATGAGGGGAAAAAGTTGCTAACTTTTGTCTTTAGGTGGCTAAGCTGAAGAAACTTTATGAATCGTGGGAAGATAACCCAGATATTGGGCTTGTCTTGATGAAGGTAGAACTGTGGCTATATGTGATTGGTTTCATTGATTTTCTTATACGGTTTGAAGTTTTGAGATTGAAGGGCTTTGAATGTTAAGATCATGTCTGTTTTCTGTTGTTCTTTCCTTTAAAAAGGAACTGAAATGAATATGGAGATTTAGTATGGAACAATATGATTGTGCTGTTGATGTTTCAATGGGAATATACCTGTTGTCTGACCTACTTTGTTGGTTTCTTCTGAAGGGTAGTGGCAGGGCATTTTGTTCAGGAGCAGATGCTGTTTCTCTCTTTGCGTTGCATAATGAAGGCGTGTAACCTTTCAAGTTAGAGCTTTTTTTCTTTTGAAGAGCTGTTTATATACTAACTGAAGTTAGGATTGGCTGTGTTTCTATTTTACCTTTATTTGGAATTCTTCAAATCTAATCAAATTCATTTGTTGTTTCAGTTATTTTGTGGTAAAGACTCTTGTTTGACTTTTGTCCTACATGTACTAAATAATCTAATTTATCTGATTTCCTAGTGTGAACTTCCTTGTTAGTATATAATGTGTGACAAGAATTAAGGGTTGTCCATGAATATTTTTGGCAATGAAGTGCTCATTTTGTCCCAATACTTATTTCAGGAATTGCATCAGTGCGAAATCTCTTAAATGGAGAAAGAACTGGACTTTTTTTTAACCATAATTTTGACCTTGCTTTTAGACAAAAGTTCCTATAGTTCCTCCAATTTATGAGAGTTTAGCTGTCTATTGGCTGCTTAGATCTGCTGTCAACTGTATATCTTTTAAGATAGCTTTTCTCTTTCATGCAACTGTTTCTTATAGTTTATGAGATCATGGTTGGTGATATTACTGCTGAAATGCTCCTCAACTGATATGACCATGTGCAGGGAAGGATGAACAATGCAAAACATTTTTCGAGACACTTTATAAATTTGTATACCTACAAGGAACATATTTGAAGCCACATGTAAGAAAGCAACTTTTTATAAGTTTCCTCAGTAACAGACATTATATATTTTGGTATCTTTCTTCTTATATTATTACTGGACACGAGTTATGGTTGCTATTGCTTTTAATAATTTCTGTGGAAGGTATTTCATGGAATGAATTCTTGTTACTTTAAGACTTGACGTTACAAGGTTTGGTGGAATTCTTTTAGGTAGCATTCTTGGATGGTATCACAATGGGATGTGGAGCCGGAATTGCAATCCCAGGAATGTTTCGTGTGGCAACTGATAAAACTGTAGGTGATCATTGCTATAGTCTGATGAGTATGCTATCTTTTCCCAAATAGTTTACCAAAACAACTATTTACGTGCGGTGAAGGGACTATTTGGAGACTTAAGTCAATGAATTGCATAAATTATTAGGTTGCACCCATGTTACTTTAAATGGGATAACAAGTTTCAGTGGATTATCAACAATCTGCCCTGTCATATGTAGATTTGCATGATGGAATTTTCCTGCTGTTCTTGTTTTCAGTATCAATTAGATGTTTCGCAATCTTTTCATGTCCAGGAGTCTGATCTTGTTAAATGGAACATGTAAAGCTGACTTTTAAGATGTGCTGACTTAAAGTGTCTATTCCCCTTGGGTGTTGTGAGTTTCTAAGGCTTGGTTCTTGAGAGTAATTGATGCCTCGCATGAGATATTGCTACAGAGGGACCAAGTTCTTCTGCTAACTAATTTAAGATCTTTTGATACACCATAGAAGCTATTTAAAAGCACATATCGATATTGATATCCATAACTTGAACCGATTAAGTTGTATTCTGAGTAGAATTTTGATCATACTTTGCATATATGTTCATCTTACTGAAGTGCGCTCAGGTGCATTGTTACTAACCTGAAAAACTCTGCAGGTGTTTGGTACACCGGAGACACAATTGGGATTTCATCCTGATGCAGGGGCATCATTTTACCTTTCTCACCTCCCTGGCTACTTAGGTACCATCCTTTTTTTCATCTGACAGTTTGTTGGAGTGGGCTATATATATATATGATTTTACTGGAATGTGTTTGCATGAATTGTTTGAGTTAATTTGCCAACTGTTGATTTTCTTTGTTTCAGGAGAATACTTGGCGCTAACAGGAGATAAGCTTAATGGTGTAGAAATGATTGCTTGTGGCCTTGCTACCCACTATGTATTAAATGCTGTATGTTCCACAGCCTTATACAAATTTCTTATGTATTTTCTTCTTATTTATTATGTGAATCGAATTGAGTAATTTCCTGCCCAGAGACTTCCTTGGATTGAAGAACGCCTTACTAAATTGACCACTGATGATCCTACTGTCATAGAGCATTCTCTTGCGCAATATGGTGACCTTGTCTATCCAAGTAATGCATGTGTCCTCAAAAAGTAATGCCTTGCCTTATTTTTTACTGTAGCTTTTGTTCTATTAATGTGTGTCCTCCGTGATTGCCATATTACTCCTTCCTTTTACACTAAGGCATTATGGGGTGTACCTTCCATTGCCAAATGAATATTTGATCAATGGAATTACAATAACTCATTTTCCATTTTTCCTTTTGAGGAAATTTTAGGATTTTGGCAGATTTTCTTGAATTAAAACTTATTGGTTAAGTGTCTTGATATTATTGCCGAGTTAGTGAATTATATTGTGGCAAGTGGCCTAGGTAATTTTTGGTGGCTTTCAGTTCTAGTTTCATTTATGTGGTTCTGAGGATCACATTGGGGCCATTGTTTTTAGCTCCAACCTAACGGAGGGTGGATACTGGGTTATATTAGGCTGCTATAAGACCAAGAAGATTTTGAATAAAAGAGTCCACAACTTATGTAGTCGTGAATAGCGGAAAAAATATATGTTATTTGTCTGCCATAAATTCATGTTGTCGGACCAAGGGATGATCTATCTATGGTTGTTGTTTGAATGATTTTATGGAGGTGTTTGGCAAACAACTTATTAGCTCTTTTTTAGCTTATTGTCTAAAAGTTAGCTTTTTAACTATCTAAAAACGCTATTGATGTGTTTGGTGAATGGCTTATTGTTAACTTATTTAACCCCAATAAGCTGATTTCTAAAAGCTTCATAAAAGGAGCTTTTGGAGTTAGCTGTTTGATTAATGACAGTATTGACCTCCACGTTACTCTACATTTGCTCTTTGTGTTTTCAAAGTTGACCTTTTTTTATTGTACAATTATGTTGTGAAGTTTGGAAGAATATAATAAAGGAGTTAATTAAACTTTTTAATCTTATAATATTAGTTTACATTTAAAAATACCATATTATTAAGTTTTTGAACATAAAGAGTGACGTAAAATTAATATTTTTAGTATATTGCTACTATATATCGTAATTTGTGTCATTCTATAAATACTGACATTTTTAATTTGTTAATAATAAAACTCATACATATTATATGAAAAAAATACTAATATGATGTAGCCCGCTGCATCATTCATATTATAGAGAATTTAACGTTATATTATTATTGTTGTTGTTATTATTATTATTATTATTATTATTATTGTTAACTTAATTTTTGTAAAATTAAATATCTAAATCTAAATTCTTATAAAATATTCAACAAAATACTAAGAAATATAATATTCATGTGCTTATAAATTTTTTTTAAAATCATGCCCTCATAATTTATTTTACACATCAACAGCTAATACTAAATAGCTAATTTTACCAAACATCCTCATTAAACAGCTGATGTTATCTACTGGTCAAATCAGCTAATATAATCAGCTATCAGCTAACCACTGATAGAATCAACTAACAGTTAATGCAATCCGCTGTTTGCCAAATAGGGCCTATATGTTGAGACTGAAGGCAAACATAGATTAGTTATTGTTTAGCTTATTGATGCCTTCAAGTTTTATTTCTCAAAATGCCTTTTGGAAGCTATATTTAAATATTATTATGCTTAGTATTGCAAAGAAAAGGTAAAAGTTGAAGTGGGTTGGATGAAAGATACTAAGATGGTTCCTAAAGTGAAAGTCATATTGATGGCATTTTGAAGATCCCTACCCAAATCAAAGGCAAGGAAAAGGAAGAAAGATGAATTGAAGTCCTTAATTCACATTTCATGTGTTATTTTGCAGAACTCTTGTGAAGTAAACGGTGATGATTCATTAGTTAGTTTCACATCTATTTTGTTTCTAACAAGTTGCCATTGCAAGTACATGCAATGCTGTAAATACATAAGGCGAGCTCAACTTATGTTATTGGTTTGTTTATTTCAGGATTGAGATAATTGATAAATGTTTCAGCTATGATACAGTTGAGGAAATTGTTGATGCTCTGGTAAGCTTCCCATTTCTCAGTTTGCTTTGTATTGACTTGTACCCTTCGTTTGTATTCCTTCACATGGTTTGTGAGAATGATTATGAAATTTAAAATATATTGGTACAGTATGAAATTTCCCCCACTTATCAAGGATGTAGATAATTAGAATACCACTAAAATAATCTTTAGGATCGTTCAAATTATACATTTTTTTGGTGTGTAAAAATTCTTTTAGTTAGATGATACATAAGCATACTAGTCGATCCATTGGACTGTTTGAACCAGTTTTGCTTTTAAATTTTTTATCTTAGGAGCATGAAGCATCTAGCTCTTCTGATGACTGGTGTAAAACGGTGCTGAGAAAATTGAAAGATGCTTCCCCACTGGGCTTAAAAGTTGCTTTGCAATCTGTAAGTGAATGCTCCAGTGTACTATTGTTGGGTCCTATCATCATTGTACACTTTTATCCCATCATCTTTCTTTTTGGCATTTAGATACAAGACGGTAGATTTCAATCTCTAGATCAGTGTCTTGCTCGTGAATACCGAATATCCCTCAATATGATTTCTGGAAAGGTCTCAAGTGACTTCTACGAGGTATGTGTCCATCCTATCTAATCGAGTTTCTGGGACAGTAAGATCAAATGTTCATTGTACTGCTTGATTGATCTCTTTGTAGGGTGTTCGAGCTCGTTTAGTGGATAAGGATTTTGCCCCAAAGGTATAGTCTTGTTTTCTAGATACAGCCATCTCTTGCTTTTTTCGGTTTACTCGGGCTTAGCTTTCAAAGAAGTGATCTCTCTGATATGGAAATATGCAGTGGGATCCTCCAAGTCTAGGTGAAGTGAGCACAGACATGGTGAAATGGTTTTTCTCCTCACCTGGTGAATTCACACCAGAGCTGGAGCTGCCTGTATCAACGAGAGAACCTTATTTCTAAGGTGGGTTCTTGTGGTTCTAGTTCAGGTTAAAGAAAGTTACTGCCTTTGTTTTGTGATGGAATGGGAACTAGAACCATTTTAATTTTGGCATAGAATAGATTCTTTGCTTGAATTTTTGTTCTGTTAACACCAAAAGGAATTCAGTCTATATTAATCCAACTAGGGGCCTTTGATAATTAAAACTGTGAATGAAGCTTTTGGTACTGGAATAAGTTATCAATGAAAAAGAAATATGTTTCTAATGACATAATCCATCTAATACGTAATTTATATTGATGGATTCCCAATTTTTCTTCAATTGATTTTATACTATCTTGATATCGATAATATAAAGAGAATCCATAGAATAATGGTTTGGAGTGATTTCAATGGTTATCCTTGCCTACTTGTTTGATGGATTGGTGGAAACTTAGGTAGGGTTGGCACGGTTCTCCCGAGTTCGGTCAAATTTAATTTAACCCCTTGATTTTCTTTGGCCCCCAAACTCAAGCGCATGCATCTATAACTCTTTTAAGAAGTTGAAATAAGGCCCAATTGGAAGTTCTGTTTTGTTAGAGATAATGACCCTTAACAGCTTAAACTCACACTTAAGCACTACTCAAGACGCAAGTTTAGTTGGCGTGAGTATGTCCCAAGTGTTTTCTTGCATGGGAATGGGAAAAGAGTGGAAATTGACATGAAATAGATGAAGATTTGAAAAGCTTAAACCCCAAATTAGATGAACAAAACCATGTTAGAAGGCTTTTGTTCAGACACAGAAACTTCAACAAACTTCGTAATACGAAATAGAACGGAAACTTTTCGGTTGAATGAGCGCTTCCTTTTTCTCTCGCCCTCCATTTTTGTATTGATTTTCTCACTCACCAATCAAAAAATCATGCAATTTACATGATGGCACTCCAAAGACACTAAGAGAAGGATAAGAAACAAATTAACATCAGGTACAAGTTTGAGCTAGGTGGTTGATGATATCGCTTTCACAAGTTGCTTATTCAATTGATGCTCACCTTCTCGAGTGCTAAGTCCTACACTAGGGTATGTGGTGAGCCGTGAAGAGTTACGGCATGCTGTGCAATGAGCATTGCAGTGTCTTTCCACCAAGAGACCTCCCGTTCTTTCTCGTAAAGCTTTTGATGGATGCATTCTAAAGCCGCTTCCAGCTCTCTTATTTGTTCTTGCTGTCTAGTTTCCAGTAGTTCGTGCAACTTCCTCTCCAGTTCATGAGGAGGAACACCACGATGCAATTCTTCGGTTGCTTCCTGAGGATCAATAACCTCACCTCCAAAACTCACACTATAGCTTGCCGAGATGATGTCCACATCTTTCCTCTGCCAGCTCTACACCCCAAAATTCAGAAGAAAAAAATCAGGAAATGGGAAGAAAACAAAGATTTCAAATACCAAAGATCTCAACAAATATTCTATACAAATCACTCGTCTTTATAACGGGTCAAACAGAAAAGAGTAAGGACAAAGTATAATCATTAAATATTCTTGTTTCAGTCAAGCATTCAAGTATCGTGGTTCTCATCGTGACACCACAAAATTCATAAGTTCACTGATGGAGACATCCATAACTCATAAGCAAAGCCATCAACCGAGCTTCTTACCAGAGTATCTTCACTATGTTGCGAATATAATCTCTCTTCATCCATCTGAAATTGCATACGTTCAATCTCAGCTTCAAGCTCTGCCTCAAGTTGATCAATTCCCTCCAAAAAATCCACCGTATCATCTTGTTTAATCTTATCGTAGGAACTCGTAATCGGCGACGACTCTGGCAAAAGATCTGATCCCTGAGGAACATCAGTCGTGGACTCGGGATAGACCATGTCATTAACATCATTATTGTTTGGTTGAAACTCCCGAGGAAAAGAGTCTTTCTTGCTATGCAATTCCTCACTTAGAGTACGAAGAATAGCCTCCATATTCCCACTCAATTCCATCATTTTATCAAGTTCATTTTTGCTTGCCGCAACTAAAGACAATAGAACACACCCAACTCCAACATTGAAACAAGTTTCTTCCCTTCCACGCCGTTCTTCAACTGCTTCGCAAAATTACTGGAGAACTATTAATTCTTTTGGTAAAATTTTTTCCAGAATCTAAATAAATACAACATAACGCACACAAATTTGTGTTATTCAAAGCAACATAGTACCTGAATGACTACTCCCTGAGACCAAATTCCGGCGATTGGATTCCTCCACGGATGGCCTTGCATGCACAGTGAAATCTCCGAGTTCGCTTCTCTCTTCCTCTCTCTTTATCTTACTCTTACTCTTCAAAACGGACGGTCTAAACCTCCACAGCCGTCGAATCAGAGAGGAACAGTCCGAGTTCCGGTGCATGACAGAGGAACCGCTTATCGGTAAGTAAACGGCGTCGTGGTCTTCGTCGGCGAGTAAGATATCGGCGATTCGCAAAGGAGATTGACGAGTTTGAGTTGGGGATTTAAAAGGAAAGGGGAGATTTAGGGATTTGTTGTTACTCATTAGGATTGGGAATTCAGAATTGAATGCGATCACGAGAAAGAACACTGACTTCTGATGAGAAACACAGAGACAGCTTTAAAAGAGGAGGGAAAATTTTAAAAATAAAAAGCTAACATTTTCCTTTTCAATAAATAAGGAACGGCATTTGGGCCGAGTTAGGGCCCAAGTTTGGTCTTATGTAATTCAAAACCGAACTTTTATTAATTTATTCCCTATTTTTTAATTAGAATAAAACATTATTTTTTTAAGGTTTTGGTTAGATTTGAATTTCTTATGTTTAATATTTAGTAGATATGCATAATCACTTTAAACAAAGTTTTTAAATTAAAAAATATTTATTATTCCATTATTAGAAGTTGATGTTTGAACCATAAACAACTAACACAAAATATTAAATTGGAAAGAATCTTATATATATATATGGTCAAAACCTAATTGAACATTATCATTCTTATAATATAAATCAAATTTAGGCTCAAATATAAGGGATTTGAGTCCATGTCTACCCATTATCATTCTTGCTTCATCACACAAAAAAACTGGCATAAAAAGTTAAAGAAGCAGCAGTGTAAAAGGTTTGACTCCATGAAAGTATAGTTCAATCAGGATAAAGTTAATGAATCCGAATTGTCATGACAGAACATGATACGTAACAAAACTAGTTTAATCAGATGGTTTTTTTTAAGCAAACAACCAAATCTAGGAGCCGATTCGAAGCGCATCTATGTTTCGTTTTCCACCGGGGCCTCTGGTATACCACGAAGAAACATAGTCTCCATAACCAACTTCACCATACCTAGCAGGAGATGACTCACTCACAAGTTCCAGAGCAGGAGATACTTTCACTGTCTTTGCTGGATCATGAAACGTTGCAACTGAGAGCCGCGATCTTGTAGGGTTCGTTATTGCTCGATGTTCACAACTTCTGCATATACCATTTGTAATAATCTACAGAAAACAAACAGATAAGGCCTAAGTTATGATAAGTGTCAAAGTAGTGTAGATAAAATTTCTCATAGGTGATCAGCTGAGGGAACTTGCAGCAGATGACATATTTGCTGAAGTCAGTAAACAATGATCGCTACTAGTTTGAAGGATTTTCCTTCTCAGACAATATTTTTGTTGTTCATACAAAACACTTGGTTTCGGACAAAATTTATTCACACATAGTCACAGGAAGAAAATGTGTGAAAAGATGACATATTGTCCTTCACTGATTCAGGTGTAATAACAGATTACAGACCACATACAAGTTCCTGCATCTAATAGCTCCTATCTAAGGATAAGTTCTACAAGAAGAGACCTGGAGCTTAAAAGAATGATATAATAACCAATGTAATTTGAGTCACAATCTGAAACTGGTACATCAGGCATTAGATGTCCAGACGAGAAGGAAACAGTCTCAGAATCCAGTTAAGCAGTTCCAAACACAGGCCTAATTAAGTGGAATGCAAATCACCAGCTCAAGGCTTTACGAATTCTAGTATGAGAAAAAGGTTTTATGTCATTTTCATGCTGGCAGTGTGGCTTAGGTACAGATTGAGCTGTTTAAAAGCAAAGGCTCACATAAGTATAAGAAAAATTCTACCATAATGTGATCTCCAGTGCTGAAAACAACAATCATGTTGTCCAGAGTCATGCAGGAAATGATATTTGCATTCCAATCATTACGATAAATTTCTTTGAAGTTTGGGACTACCGTATTGGAATACCAAGTTGAAAACCGTATAAGTGGCATGGAGGAGTAAAGACACAGAACAAAGAAAGTTCTGGCTAAACAACTGAAAAAAATAGCAAGAAACGAAAAAGAAAACATAAAACAATATCATGGACCATGATGATACTCTATCCTCAGAAGTCATTGACAAACAAATAATGAATAGGAATTGATATTGGCATTTGGATAATGACAAAGGTTTGAGTTAACGTTACTATTCTTCCAACACTAGATAAATCAATACAGAAACTGGCAGGATAAAGCACTAAAGTCAAATAATGAGACCAGAATGCAAACCAACTTTAACTGGAAAACAAGTGTTTTGAGAGAGAGGGGAGAGAAGAACAAAACCTCAGTTTGGTCCGCAAGAAGAACAAGAATTGCGTGAGGACAAGGAGGGACGGTGATCCACTTGGAGTCTTTGAGAACCTGAAGTCCCAGAACATCGTCTTGAATCAATAAAGTGATGGCACCCATATCAGAATGAGACTGGAGACCAAGAGTAAGATCAGGCTGAGGACAAGGAGGGTAATAGCTAATGGTTATATTCTGATAGAAGTCCCCAACAGCTTCCTGAATGCTAGATGTTGGCAGTTCCATACTTTCAGATATCAGCCCTAACAGCTTCTCAGCTAACACCTTCATCTGATCACTATACTGTGATACAACTTCCCTGCCAAAATGACACCACTGTCAAATCTTATCTTTCAATATTTTTGGAACTTGGTACGGTGTAGTGGCATCTATATTATATCAGTCTCCATTAAAATTCTCATGGCATTTTCTATTCCACCCTCAAATCCTCTCCATTCCATTACTTTCTAAACAAATATCACCTAAGTTACCCCTTAATTTTGTTTCTATGAAGAGATGAACAAGTGGATTAATCAATATGCACCTGTAATTGGCAGGGAAGTGAGGCCAACGAGAAGGGTCTCGACGAGACATAGGAAGGGTGTGGTGGTCGAAGTAGTCCCTCCAGTCCAAGACAACAGTTTCGTTTTGTTGAGGACTAGGAGTAAGCATCTTGCTTCCATATCCTTGAGAGGCGGCGGCGTTTGGATCGCAAGCGTACCTGAGCTTCTCGTCAATGGAATAGTCCTCGAAGAAGCTGCGACCCACACTTCTGATATGATCCAATAGTTCCACAGCCACTCCGTGGTTGGTCACATAGAACGCACCCCATTGTCTACAAGCCTCGCCGATTGCCTCACGCACAGATTCCCTCTGCTCTGCGTCGAAACCGAACAGGTCAATCACTGGAATTCGCAGATGGGCATGGTCTTGTCCATTAGCCTTCTCCAAAGACCCTGAAATGACGAAATTCGATCTGGGTCGATTCTCAGGTGGCTGGATATATTGAGAAGGGACCTCCGTTATGTTGGATTCTGACAGGCTCTGTACTCTGACGACCTTGAATTCCATTTTGTGCAATTCAAGTCAAAAGAGTAGCGACAATTAACTAGTAGCTGCTTTTATGTTGATGGATAGGTTAGTCGAATTTCCAAGTTTCGATCTTTTGGATGTTTGGATAAATATGAGACAGACCTGTCGTTATAGTTACCGAAACCAACAAACGAACTGTTAGTTTTCGATAAAAGGATCGAAGAATGTCCGGCTGGGTTTAACTTTTCTTTGTCAATTGTGAGACAACAAGATTTAACTTTTAATGTTTCTTCAAGGTAAATTAAAGGGTTACGATGTGGGATGAGAGATGCCACTTGACTACCTGGTTAGAGCTCCTCAGCGTCCATGGCTTTAACTGCTGAAATGTTACCTGATCCTGCGTTTCTCAATCTATGCAAGTGTCTTATACTCTCAGGTTTTTCCTTTACTTAGGATAATGGCGGCTGAGTTTGAATTGATTCACAGGCATGTACATGAGCTAGCAAATACATGGGTAGATTGCGCGAAACAGTCATCCACGGTGACCATTTAAGCGACACTGCATTGGCCACAGAAAGTTCAGGTTTTTCACGATGAATCGATCCCAAATGGAATTTCATTTGTTTCAGTTCATAACAATGGCATAGAGGCACTTTTCCTAATCACCTTCCGTAAACAAGAACTACAGTGTATATTACAGCATGAAACAGATTGGCTTTAAGCTGTAACTTCGCAATAGTTTAGGAGCACCTAGGACAGTGAATTTCTTCTACTCCAAATACAAAATGGAGTAAGTACCAGATTGGCTCATTAACCTTCGATCAAAACAGATTAAAACACCAGCAGAAGGCAAAAACTACAAGTATTAGTTAGCAGGTCCTAGTCCAGAAGAAATCAAACGATTCTCATTCATCATTGGCATTACCAGGTGGCCAATCAAGGAACTTGTAGCCTTCAAGTGATGGTGGCAAATAGCTTTGCATTACAGAGGGGTTGTCCGGAGTGTAGATATAGCCCTTCCCGTATCCAAGTTCTTTCATTAGCCTGGTAGGTGCGTTTCTCAGATGGAGAGGCACTCCCTCGTTTTGTCCAACTGATTCCTTGACTACCTTCTGTGCAGCCTCGATTGCACGATATACGGCAATTGACTTAGGAGCCAGAGCCAAATAAGCTACACACTGACCAAGAATGACATTGCACTCTGGCATGCCCAAGAAATGGCAAGCTTGGTAGCAAGCAACCGCCTGGTTAAGTGCGGACGAATCAGCCAAACCAACATCCTCACTTGCAAACCTTATCAAACGCCTTGCAATATAAAGAGGCTGTTCTCCACCTTCTAACATTCTTACCAACCAGTAAATGGATGCATCAGCATCGCCTCCTCTCATAGACTTGTGCAGTGCGCTAATGAGATTGTAATGCTCTTCCCCCGCTTTGTCATAAGCAAGATGCTTGCATTGAAATGCTTCCTTAGCATCATCTAAAGCAACAACAATATTCGAATTACAATTAGTCTCAGAGTTCGCACGGGCAGATGCAGTAGTGGCAGATAATTCCAAGGCATTCAATGCCACACGAGCATCCCCATCGCAATTTGAACATAAAAACTCAATAGCATCATCAGTAACTTGAATATCTGTTCCAAAGCTTCCAGCCAGACCATTCACAACATCATGTATTGCCCGTTCTAAAATCGTGCGAACATGTTGAGGTTTCAAAGGGTTGAGAGTAAGCACTCTGCACCGGGACAGAAGGGGCGTAATCAAGTGAAACGAAGGGTTCTCCGTTGTGGCACCCATAAACACAATACTACCATCTTCAATAAAAGGCAAGAAAGTATCCTGCTGAGACTTATTGAACCTATGAACCTCGTCAACAAACAAGACTGTCCTTTTCCCATTCTTGGCTCTCATCTTCCTAGCTTCGTCCACCGAATCCCTAACATCCTTAACACCACAAGTCACAGCAGACAACAAAACAAAACGATAGAGACGCAAAGACCCCAACCCAGTTGCATCCTGAGTGGAATTAACAATGGCCTTCGCGATGGAGGTCTTACCAGTCCCAGGAGGACCCCAGAGAACAATGGAAGGGAGACGATTACAGTTGATAGCAGAACGGAGAACAGAGTTCTGACCCAAAAGATGGTCTTGACCGACGACATCATCGACTGTCCGAGGTCGCATCCGCTCCGATAAGGGGTTGTGGAGAGAGCGAGCAGGTGGGACTAATCTGGGCCGCTTAGCGACCGGTGATGCACACTGTTCAACATTTTCTTCTCCGTCCTTCTCGTGCAGGACGGCTTGACTCATCTGCGGTTGTTGAGTAGGATTGGCCGGAGGTGGAGGGGAACTCGGAGAGGCAGGATTGGGCTTAGATTGAAAAATGAAGAACCTATCGAGCTTTGGCTGGTTCGGAGAGGGAGTGGGAGGATTGGAATTGGAAGATGACGAAGATTTATGGGAGAGAATCCATTCGGTTGCTTTGAGGGTGGACTTGCCGCCAGTGGCCGCCAAAGCTTGAGCGGCCAATTCGTTGGGAAAACCCATACTCAGTAGTTGCTCCATCTCCATAATTGAATCTGCAACCTTCGCATTACTCAGCAGTAATCAAAGCTTTTTGCGTTGCCCTTTTCCGATTCTTCGGCTTCGTCTTTCCGCTCTCTATCTGTAGTTATTATAGTTTATTCAGTTGCACCAACTGATGTTGGGTTACTTCCAGATGGGCCTGATTAAGGAGGCCCTTACCAAAATTCAGTTGACGGTACTAAAACCATGAGAATTGAATTTGCTAGTTATATTTTTTATACCAATCCGGCCCGACTCGATCAAAATAATTTTATTTAATTATTTGTAATAAAATAATATTGTTTTACCTAAACTAATTTGATTTAGGTTAAGTAATCTCTTCTTAGAGCCCACGTGATTAATTTTTATTGTTTGTTTAAATAGTCTGTCCCCAAATTTGAACTTAAATTTCAGCTGCTATTGGATATCCAGTATAGTAGGAATAAGTACTTATCTATTACAATTTTTAAACGCAATCACATGTTTAGATTTACTGACGAATAATCGGAAGTTGGAGAAAAGTATGATGCAATCGCAGAAACCGATAAATAGAAAGAAGATTGCGGTCGAAAAGTACTTTTGCAGTAAAAATTCTACTTTCTATTAATAATATTCTGATAATTATATTTTTCATTATATACTTAACTAATAAAAAGTAAGTCCAATGTATTGTATATTTTTATGAACCATTTTATTTACTAAATTTATTTTATTTATATTTTCTTATTTTAATTTAATTTATGATTTATTATTTTTAATTTGTATGAGTAATAATTTATTTTTTAATTATTTATACAACAATTAATGGTTTATTAAATCAATGAACGTTTTATTTATTTTATCTTTTTTCATCAACCGCAACTGCACTTGTCAAATATTTATTTTTACGTTTAAACAGTTACCAAGCACAACAATTTCAAACACATAATCATTTCAATAGGTCGATTTCAGCAGGTTATCAACCGTCAACACGATTTCTCCAAGCCAAGCTTTAATTTCAGTCGACTCATATTTAATTAATTAGTGGCAAAATTATTATCTTTAATTCCTAATACTCATTGAATTGGAGGATTAGTTACATGATAATTATTAATTATTATCTTTAATTCCAAATATAATAATTAATAAATAAATCATTACATTAAATTCCAAAACTAACGACAAATATTAGTTTAAGATCACTAATTTTCGAGTTTAATATTAAGAAACGAGGGCAGTATACATTGTAATATTATAAAGAACTGTACGGACCATAAACAAATGCTAATGAACGGTGCTTTCATTGTTGAACACCACACACTGCGACGCCGGCCTCGAGCTCCCACCGGCTCTAGCAGGGCAGCCGGCGAGCCCGACGGAGGGTACCATACAATTATAGGACAAGCACAGCGCCACGGTTGCCGGCAAGCTCAACCCTTCTTCCAATGGAAACCCAGTTATAAAATTATGCTGCAAGTAGAGTGTTCTCGTGCTTCCTCGGCACACACTCTCGACGTACTCCGGCGGCACATTCCCGATCAAATGGTTGTTGTTCAAGAACAGAGACTCCACCCTAGCCAAAGCCGGCGTTATCTCTCCCCCGATCAAGTTATGGCTCAAGTCCACGATGGACCCCTCGTCATAAGCCACCGGGGACGGTGAAGTGGGGAGGCCACCGGAAAAATTGTTCCGTTGCAAGAAGAGTGAAGTAAGTGTGGGGTTGAAGAGCGAGTTAGGGATGGTCCCACTGAACTGGTTCATGCTCAAATCGAGGTACACTAACTCGGAGACTCCTGACCTTGATGATAGCGACAAGAGTCCGTTGAGTGGACCCCACATATTGTTGTTTGACGCCGACAAGTAACGGATCGATGACGGTAACTCCAACGGTAATCCTCCCGTCAACTTGTTGCTCCTCAAGTCCAGGTGTAGCAGCTCCACCGACAACCTCCAGGGCAGCTTACCTGAGAGCGAATTCGACGCCAAGATCAGAACTTTAAGCTCCGGAAGCGAGAAGATGGACGGAGGGATGGACCCGCTGAGCTGGTTGTTGCTCAGATCCAAAGTGTGTAGCTTTCTGAGAGACGATAGTGATGCGGGTATCGGACCTGTAAGCCGGTTGTTCGTTAGGGAGAGAACTCGAAGGTTACTGAGTCGACCCAGTTGAGAAGGGATTGGTCCGGTGACAAAACCGGGGTAGAGAATGAGTTGGGTTAACTGGGCAAGGTTAGAGATGGAAGGAGACAGTGAGCCAGAGAGTCCGGGAGAGCCGGAGCGGCCGGTGCCGAGAGTGAGGGCGGTGACTCGGTTGAAAGAGCAAGTGACGCCGGAGAAACTGTAACAAGGGTCGTGGGAGGAAGAGAAGTTCCAGGTAGAGAAGAAGTGCGTACCGGGAATGTCAGTGAGGCTGTTCTTTACGGAGGCAAGAGCAGCAAGGTCGGGTCTGCTAATAGTTAAGTGTGATGGACATGGAGGTACGAGGAGATGGAGGAGGAAGAGAAGCAAGAGAGTGCGTGGATTGGTCATGTTAGTGTGTAGTAAGCAAGCAAAAGGCTGCGAGAGGGAAGGAACAAAGACAAGAGAGTGAAGTTTGCGTTGCGTATGATCTTGATCTGATACGAATATGATGTGGGACACACACTGTGTATTGTTAGGTAAATAAATACCAAATGGTGGCTGCTGGTGAATTTGACGTAAGGTCAAGGGATGGAGGACCAACATCACAGTCTAGTCATGAGGTGGCCATGGTCGGTCTTCTCTTTATAGTTGAATTTTCGACCTAAAATTCGATTAAATATAAAAATAAACAACAGTTCCGAAATTAATAGGACTTGAAACTCTCAGATCCGAAATCTGAAATTCGTTTTGATTGAAATTAAGTTCGATTAAATATAAAAATAAAAACGTCATTTATTTGAAATTTTTAGATTTTAGATATAAAGTGGTCCAAAGGTCAATTTTTTTTAACAAAATTATATTTAACTGATAACTCAATCTAATAGTGTCAAATTATGTCACGCGTAAATTATTAAATTCAATCAGTATTAATTAGTAATAATAATTAAAAGGAGGATTATTCAAATCATAAAAAGTGTGAGTTTATTGAACAAGCGTGGAACAAAAAGTCTTAATGACTTCACCACAATGAGTGTAGTATGGTCCCAAGGAGTGGTAGTACTGAAAGTAATAAAACCAAGAAGAGGCCTGAAAAGCGATATGATTTGGGCCTATTCTTGCATTGAAAGCAAGTTGCTTGATCAAAGGGAAGGACTCGTGAAAGCTGATAAAAAGAGAATGCAAAATCGTGTGAAAGCTGAAACTATAATTCACAATTACATAAATTGTCAGAACAGAAGCATGCACTTCCTTTATTGCAAACTTTAATGAGACATGGCCCTTTTCTTTAGTAAAGTCAAAGTATCAGAACACTTGGATACGTAGTCTTTACATAATTAGAAGAAAGCTGTTTCAAATAGCTATATGGCTAATTCAAATATGACAATGCAAGATTACTAATTGGTTCCCACAAAACAGCTTTCTCATCATTAAGTTTCTCAAGTGGGCATGAGTATCCATCCTTATCTTTGTAGAAGTAATGGAGTACGTGACTCTTCCTCCAGAACACTTCCTTACAAGCTTTTGGAATTAATCACACTTCCTTCACTCTGCAGCACCATTCTCAGCAACTCTCGATCAATCTTCTGGTCTCTTCAATGGATTCTTCTTCGGTCATACTTCCATTAATCAATCGTAAAGATACACTGATTACTTGGCCCTGAGCACCTTCTCTCTGTAAAATGAAAGAAACTTTAGTTAGTCTTTTTCATTTCTTATTTAAATGAAAAAGACTAGTTCTATTATTTAAATGACTAATTCTAATCATTTTGACAATGATTGACTCAAGCTTAATTATTGTTAGTGAACTCTAAACTCTGCCAATATTAAATATTCTAATATAATATTATAACAAGTTTGGTCCGGTCATCACTACATTTATTTCAAGTAATAATTGGATGTCCAATCCCAACTGTACCTGAAGAGGAGTGTTAGAGTATTTTATTATTTTATCAATGATTGACCTAAGTTTAATTATTACGAGTGAACTCTAAAAACTCTAATAATATAAATATATTAGAGTTTGGTTATTGAAACCCGGTTCTTACTATTGAACAAAGCAGCGTACGACATTTCTTCCATGTCGTTGGGATATGGCTGATCCAAGCTCATTGATCATAGTTGCAAGGGAAGAAAAACAATATATCAACTTGCTCAGAACAAAACCATGTAGTTGAGTTTCCTTCCCACCTGTGAAAGTTGAAAAAGAACGCTATAAAATCATACCTTCTCACAACAGATGAATCACAAATGGAAGATTCAGCAATCAATCAAGTACCTTTCAAACAGTTTCATCATGTTTTCGGGTTCTTCAGGGGAGCCACCACGGTCAAAGAAGTCGTCGAAGACCGTCGCAAGAACACAGTTTTTGGTCATCGAGATGCGAGCTTCTGAGAGTTGAGGTTGGTAGATATTGGCAGCATTGGAGGAATAGCAGTAATTTAGCTTATGTCTAGCAAAATCCAGCTGATCCAATTTACTATCTTTCACCCATCTGCGTAAACAAAAGAAAAAACATAATTAGCGATTAGATATGTCTACCCTTTTCGTATAAGATTAACTTGAAGGCCATCATCACCTACTTCTCAAGGTCTTGAATTTCCTGCTGGTATATGGACTGACAGAGGCTGTAATCTTTCAGAGAAAATAACAGCGCGTCTTTGTTGTTAATGTTGGAACTCCTTATGCCATGTGTTAGGATATATGTTATATATCCAAGTAATTAGTTTTGGCATAATTGGACATATAAAATATTAATTAGACTTAGGACTCAAATTAAGTGACGTGATTGTTACACTTATATTTAAAAAAGAATTCTACATAAAGTGGAAGTTTATCATCATCATATCGGTGATTCATATGTGTACTGCCAGATTTTTTTGGGATAAGGATAAAGAAATTTTTTTTACATAATATGTGAGTGGGTCTTTAGTGGATTTGTTGTGCATCTCTCCATCTTGACTGTGTAGTTGTGAATAAGGTGGATTGCATTAATGGTGTAGTTTTGAATGAGGTGGCTTGCGTTGATGGTGTAGTAAGTGTGCTTATTGGATCTTTGAAGAACACAGCAGAAGGGGCTGCATTGTCGATTTTTTGTTCATGTTTTGGCAGCCGAGTAGGTTAACACATGACTCCATCGATGGCTGATTTTTCTAAAGTACTAAGGTGGCTAGGCAATTTTGTGATTGCGTGAAAATCTTTGCAGCTGTCTTTTTCCTTCAATTGTTGTTGTTGAAGGGAGTCCAATGAGCAGTCTTTTTGTCTATTGGAAGTCCTTTTGTAGCTGTAATTTTTTGTAGTTGTATTGTGTGTTTTGGCTGTTTAATCTATGCGTCTGGTGAAATATAATTGCTAGATTTTCAAGATGAGAATAAAGTGAATTGGTTTTGGTGTACACGTGAGTGACTCTTCAAAGAAAGCATTGCGTAAGTCTAGTTCTGTTACAAAAAGTGAATCGCTAGAGATTGGGTCAAGTGTGCAGTATGCATGATTTGGGTTTTTGAAAAAGAGCTAAAAGTGTATTCATATTTGTGCTGACTCAGCTCTTGAGCAATAAGTCTATTTACTTGGTGAAGGCTGGGTGTTTTAAATTAATGGGTTATTCGAGATTTGAATTTTTGTTACACACATACGCTATGCAATTGACGTAGTGAAGGTAGTGAATGTCTTGTTTGTTGTTGGTGTGTGACTCATTGAGGTGAGGCTTCAATATATTATTGTATGGAGGTTTATTTGCTCAATGTGTCTTGCATGAAATCCTTCTGCCGCAGCTATAACCTAGATATGAAATGTTCATGAACCAGCTTATTTTGAGTGAACAACTTTCTGATCTATTTCAAAGGAGCTGAACTCATAGGGAAGTTGTTATGTTTCTGTCTTAAGTGTTTTCTGTTTTCATTCTTAGATAGTTGATCACTTGATTTATTTATTTATTGTTCTTTCGTTAAAAAGAAAGTTGATAAAATCCTCTCTTGAGGTTAATACAAGTCGGTCATGTTATTGGGAGTGACAATCTTTCAAAGGAAGTGAGGTTGAGAGATAATGTCAAGGGTTGAGTGGTGTCAGCTTAGTAAAGTCTTGGATAAATTCATTGTACTTCAGTGAAAGTATTAATCTACGTGAGGGCCTCGCAGATGTAGGCAAAGAGTGCTGAACTGCATTATCAAATTTTTTGTGTCATTTGTTATTTTGCTTTTAATCATTTTTTTTAATTTGTGATAGAGAAAACCACGTAAAATTTGGATAGTTTATAAAACTATTACCCCTACAGCTTTTTTCAGCATGTAAAACAGAACATGATTATTACTCAATTTTACAAAGTATAACTTGGCAATCGGTAGTATGACAAGCAGGATCACCTGTGTGCTGTTTTAATTGTGTAAAAAAAGCCTCCGACATCGTCTCTAGATCTCTCTAGAGAAGTCTCATTTGTCATATATACATAGATAACATTTATTAACAAACTTACTATAGAAAGAGTAAGTCGATAAGGTGTCTATAAAAGGAGCCAAGCTCCATAACATGTGCGTGTGTGAGTGACCAACAATTAATTAATTGTTGAGTGAGTACAAAGTGAGGTGTGTAACGTGAGTTAAAGTGAGGTGTGTATTAGTGTGGAGTCAAGAATTTGTGAGAATATTGTTTGTAAAATATTACAATTAATATATTATGTTTTGAGTTTGTTTCAATCGAGTCCTCCACACAATCCGACAAAAATCAACAGGTGATGTTACAGTCAAGTTGGCGTAGAAGAATTAAATAAATGGAAGATTAAGCCAACAAAGTTATGTACATACTATCTGTGATAATTGAGGATGACTTGTTACATTGCATCAAGGAAGCAAAAACACCTAAGAAGGTATAGGACAGTCTAGCAATACTGTTCACCTAAAAAGACTTTAAAATTAATTATAAAGTCTTTTTTAAGATATATATATATATATATATATTTAGTTTTTAAAAAATCCCTAAATTATTTAAATTTAAGATAATTGTAACTCAAACCAATTAAATAAATAAGTTAAGATAATTGTAATAAATTAAATTCAATTACGTAAGCAACTTGACGCCACCGAACGCCACTTGTGACCATTTAAGCTACCGTCGTTGTTCCATTCTTGTCATATTCGTGTTGAGTATTATTTTTTAAAAATAATTTATTTAGAACATATATTTAATAATACATATAGATAACAAAAATAAAAATGAAATTAGTTTTCATTACTTTAAATAAGTATACACCAAAAATATCAAATTATTCAATCATTTATTTTAATACATAAACTTTTGATTTAAAGAAAAAGTTCTAGCATGATAGATATAGTTGACAATGATTAATTCTGGTTTGAAGCCTTGTCACATTTTAATCGAACAGGTCAAGTATGATTAATTTGATGTTCAAGATGATGTCGTTTTACTCAATTCATTATTTAGTCATTAAATAAAACAATAACATTTTATTTGAACAAAATTATCTTATTTGAGTCATAATCAATTCGAATTTAACTTTAGATTAAATTAAATCAAACTAATTTTGTCGTTTTTAATAATAAATTATCACTTGATAATATATGGTGTATTATTGTAATTAAATAAATAAAAATGCAGCAACTATCGTGAATGCTCCAAGACAGGATCTTCAAAATGCATGACATCATAGAACTTGACACTTATGTCATGTGTTCAAAAAATACAATTTTAAAAGGAATTAATTAATTTGAATTTAATTAACATTATACCCTTCTCATCATATGATATTATCAGCTCTTCACAAATTTCTTCGACTATTGAGTTATCTATAGATGAAGATGAAGTATATGACTAAACACATGTTATTATTGATAAGGTACGATCTAATAATAATAAGTTACATTAACCACATAAACAATATTGAAATGAATTTATCAAAGATAATAAGCAGGGGGAGCTTAAGAATCTACAAAAAGTAGCATTTTGTGAAGAAAAAGATCTTTAGCTTACGACTATAAAGAAAGTGATGGATTTTTTGAAGAAGAATAATACTTACAAGCTTGTAAAGCTTTCAAAACATATTGAAGGATAAGTAAATGTTCAAAATAAAGAGAGACGGTAATAAGCTGATTAAATTGGTGTACGGCGTAAAAAAAACTTATTTTATGGTATAAAAGATGATAATACATAAGTTTTTGCGGGGAGTGCTACCATAACAGCTGAGAGTCAGCAAAAAGCGGAAAAGAGGGCAAAGGACCGGCGAAAGTTGATAAAAAGAGAGTGCAAAATCGTGTGACAAAACTATAATTCACAATTTCATAAGTTTTTTTTTTTTTTTGTTCAGAACAGAAGCATGCACTTCCTTTATTGCAAACTTTTATGAGACATTAACCCTTTTCTTTACTAAAATCAAAGTATGAAAGCTGTTTCAAATAGCTATGGAAATGGCTAATTCAAATTCAACAATGCAAGATTACTAATTGGTTCCCACAA
>JAOSBN010000001.1:29951431-29967874 GCA_027563595.1 Erythroxylum suave | reverse complement strand
GTACACTTAGTTCATCTCATTCACATACAAGCAACACTTCAATATCTCAACCAAGCATCATAATCATCGGACCTCCTGTCCGGAAACCAACACAATCAATCACATTCATATAGATATTCAGTAGTTAATCAATACCAAAATTTAAAAAAAAAACAAACAATGAAATGAGACCATCCAGTTCTACTTACAGTACGCTCCAGATTAGCAATTGCTTCCAAGAGTTGGAAACATCTGAAAGTGTCCATTTATCCTGTACATCACAATTATGCAATACACACATTGCACACATTGATAATTGCACAATTATAAGTATTCCTTTATGCACAATGCGTATGTAGAATATGTACAATGCATGCTCACTGACAATCCCAGGTATCTTTCCATTATTTTCGTTGCACTATCAGTCTTATATCAAAACTCAACTAAGTAAAATTTGTACTTAGGTTTTATACCTCAAATAAATGCTTTGAATATAATTTCATAACCCAATGAATCATTTTAAATTTTTCTCCAAACACTGACTTTCAGGTCTACTATTTCTGATCATTTAAACAATGAAAATGAAGTAATTTAGGAACACTTTCTTTTTAAGAATTGTCATTCTATCTCATAAGTTTCTAATGACACTAAAATCATTCAATTTTGTTCAGTGGTGTAAAAGTTATACTCCAAATATTTTTGGACTGCTTTTATTCTGATACAGTGCCCTATACTCAACTTCCACCTAGAAATTGAAATTCTTACAATCTGGTTAAGAATTTTATTTCTTCAGATAATTTTAGCCCTATGTCTCTAGTTTACTCTAAATTAAAAATCATCCTAATTGGATAACTACTGGTCAAGATATCATCAAAATACCAAAGTATGTTTTGTACTGAAAAGTTCACGCGAAATCTTTCAAGTTGGCCGCGGCGAACTTCATCCTTCAAGTTGACCGCGCACCACGGCGAACCAAGGAGAGTTGGCCATGGCGAACTTTGACAGAAACATACGCAGTGAACATTTTCCAGATTTTCATACTTCCCACACCTACATCTAACTCCTAGATTATCTCTTCCATTTCATTTTCTCATCATCCTCTACCCAATTCAACTCAAGAAATCACTCTCAAACCAAATCATAAGCTATACTTGTTCATCAATCAAAAAGATCAAAACATTTTCATATATCATTCATCATAAACATAAAATCAGTACATCAATTTTCTTATCCAAGTTTTTAACATGTTTTCATCCCCATTTCATAATCTTTCAACATCTAACTATCATCATGCATGTTTCACTCAACTATTCAAGAAGAATAACACGCCACTTACTTGTTTAAGCTTCAAGATCTTCAATCCACACTCAACCCTAGCTTTCCATATTTATACAATCATTACTACTTATAGTGGAATGAGCTAGGTTTTTGGAACAAAGAGGAAGAAGGCACCAAGAAGCTTGAAGAAACAAAGGAAAGGAGTTGAGGAAAATCAAAGATCATGAGGGTTGTAAAAAGAGAGTGTCGTATAAGGATGGAAGAAAAGAAGAATAAAAGAGATGAAGAACAAATATGGAGAGAAGAAGAAAATGTGCTTTGTCCAAATGAAAGACAAGTAGAGATAGTCTTGCAAGATAAAAATATCTTGGGTGAAACTAGTGGTGTGGTAAGTGACACATGTCACTTTTTCACAGTTTCCTTTGTCCCTCCTTTAACAACTAGTCTATTTAATTCCAATTTCTACTCCAGTTATCTCCAAATTTCAATGACCTATGTCATTAAATCCCAAAGTCATTTATAAAAATTTTCACTATCATTTGACTCTTAATTCTACTTCCATTTATCAATTTTTCTGCCACTTGACGTTTTTGCTAGTCCAAAAACATTCCTAAATTTTCCCAAAACTCTCCACTAATTCTTATCAACAATTACGCTCTCCAAATCAATTTTTTTTATACAAAAAACTACAATTCTCAATAAAAATCACATTTAAAAATCAATTATACCTGGAATTCGTCAATGAATGCATATACAAATATTTTCATATGTAAAAATTCAATATTCACGTGTATGTGCATATCGTATAATGCATGAGCATAAAACTCATTTTCTAATCTCTTAATTTTATTTCTCAATTACAGTATTCCCGACTCTAACCCTTAATATGGGAACGGGATGTTACAGTGCCTCCATATTCTTAATGCAAAAAAGCACCGTCGTTAGCTCTAGGTCGTGGGTGGGTAGTTCTGCTCATATTTCTTGAATTGCCTAAAAGTATAGGCTGCAACCTTATCGTTATGCATAAGAACACATCCTAATCTCTGTCTCAAAGCATAACTATGGATTGTAAAGCCATCACTTCCCGTCGGTAATGTAAGCACATGAGCTATTGTTAATTTTTCTTTTAATTCATCAACTTCTCTGACAAGCATCTAACCACTCAAACTTCTCCTCTTTCCTTGTTAACTTGGTCAGTAGGGCTACCATTTTGTAAAATCCTTTTACATATTTCCTGTAGTAGCCTGCCAATCCAAGGAAACTCTTGACTTCTGTCACATTAGTGGGAGGTCTCCAATTAGTAATTGTTTCAATCTTCGGGTGTCCACGCTAAATCCTTCAGTTGATATGAAGTAACCCAAGAAAGTGACCTTATCAAGCCAAAACTAGCACATACTGAACTTAGCATATAACCGGTGCTCTCGTAGGGTCTATAAAAATGTCCGAAGATGTTCTACATATTCCTCCCAACTGCCAAAATACATTAATATGTCATCAATAAAAACAATCATGAACTTATATAGGCACTCTTGAAACACCTTATTCATCAATTCCATAAAAGCAGTTGGAGCATTTGTTAATCCGAAGGACATAACCAAGAATTCATAATGCCCGTACATAACCAAGAATTCCCTAGCATCCTTTACTGTGAGCATTTTCCTAGCCACCATAGTGGTAACTATACTTGTGGAAGAACTTTTTGTATTCCACAAAATGTTACATCTGGATTCCTCAACTGACTCAATCTAACCTCCTTTTTAAATCATTCCTACATGATGTATGGATAGCCAATCTGTTCTAAGAATAATGTCAAAATCTTGAATGTCTAATATAATTAGATTAGACGGGAACTCCTGACCATCAATCATTATGTTACTGCTAACAAACACTCTTTCAGCAAAAAGTGAGTTTCCAGCTTGAATGGAAACTATTATTCCACTGTCTAACCATTAAGGTTCCATATCCAATTTTGAAAAAAATTTTAATGATATAAAAGAGTGTCTAACACTAGGATCTACTAAAACATAAGCATTATACTCAAAAATAGAAATCATACCAGTGACTACATCTAGTGTGGCGTTTGGCTCTTGTTGACTAACCGCAAAGACTCGAGCTTGCGTGCGGGGTTTACCTACCTGCCTTGTGGAGGCTACTCCCCTACCTTCTGAACCTTTGTTGGATGTAGGAAAACTTGACCCTTTAGCTTGAGAACCTCGACCACCCTATCTAAAAACCCCTTTAGCTTGTGAAGGTTCTGCAGATCTCACCACTGATCTCTCTGCAGTAATCAACTGAGGACAATCTCCCCTAAAGTGGCCCTCCTGTCCACATTGGAAACAACAATTGTATTCAATCCACACTCACCCAAATGTTTCTTTCCACAAGTACTACACTCTGGCACTGATGTTCTGGTGTCATGGAAATCTCTGGGTTTATGAGGTGACCCAAAGGATCTCTGACTGGTTGATCCACCTCTGCTAAACCTCCGCCCACCGATCCATCTTAACTTGCTTCTTCTTACTAACTACATTTTTGTTCTGATCTCATAATCTGGGTGATCATTATTATATTTCTTTCCACCTTGATTGTAGCTCCACTAACTCCCCATAGTATGTTTGTGAGGCCAGAGACAAATGGATCCTCAACCTGGGGTTCAAACTGATGACAAACCTTTTACATTTTTGCTCTTCACTGTCATTAATAAACAAAACATGTTTGATAAGCTCTGAAAATTTCTTCTCATATTCTGTCACTGACATCAGACCTTGCTCTAGACGAAAAAATTCCTCTACTCGAGTATCCTTGTAAATTTGGGGGTAGAACTTATCAGTAAACTCTCTTTAAAAATCAGATCTAGATGACATCTCTCAATAGCTTCCCACCAATCCTTTGCCTTGCCCTCAAGAAGGAAGGTGGAAAATACTACTCTCTACTTATTTGTACGTCCCATAACTCAATATATCTTTGTAATATGGTTTAACCATGCGAGTGCACTCTTTAGATCTCCACTCCCATCAAAAGACTTTTCGCCCAGTTTACACACCCGCTCAATGGAACAACCGAAAATTTCTCCACTTTTGAGTGATTGCCTCATTGCTGTGGTGAATATCTAAGCCATCTGCTATAATAAAATTTCCCCCGGCTGGTTCTGCTAGGCCTAACGATTAAGAATGGGCTTGATTCATGAAGGCACTCCTTGAGTCTGACAAGTGTTCCTCTTCCCTTCTTAGTGGTGCCTTAAGTGTAGGAGCCATTAGTGTGGCCCTATATGAACTTCCACGACCTTGTCTGTGCATCGTGTTTTGCATTTGGAAAATTGAAAATGTATAAGACTTTCATGTCTTGAACTATATGCATGTAAATCACAACATTTTACAGGTCACCTCACTTTGAAAACAACTTCAAAAACATTTTGTAAATGCATTAGATAGAAAGGGGTAATTTGGCGCTGATACCAACACTGACAGGCCACTTTCCTGATGACTAGGCAACCTGCCTAGCACCCCACGAAAACCTCTAGTCGATATCTAGTCTAACTAGAAAGTTCCCCTGTAGCTTAGCCTTTTCCCTTTTCTTCAAAATATTTTAAAAATCAATATAAAGAAAAGAAAAGGGAATAACAGTGGAAGTTTATAAAAGTAACCTTCATTGAAAATTTCGGCAACATAACAGCTGTTATTTAATAAAACCAAAAATTGGGGGTTCCTGAAAATCAATACAAAACACTTCTATCCACTTAACCAAAGCACCACTGCTACTTCTGGACTTTAAGCCCATTTAGAAACAATCTCAAAGGGTTAAACACATTCATGCATTTAGTTAAAGAAAAGAATCCAACCTCATCAAACGCAGTAAAGTCATGCTAGGGACATTATTCAACAACTGAATATATCTTAGTATTATTCCACAAATAATGTACAAATAAGTGGACATCTCATAGCTTCGTTTGATCTAAGAACTTAGTTTCCCAAGAAGGGCGTCAATCACGAGGTTACTACACAATTATGCTCAACCCTATCCTTTTAGTAAACTCTGAAACTAGTTTCCTACTCAAAACTTTTGTAAGGATCCACTACACTTTTCTCTAACTTGACATAATCCAGAGAGATTACACCAGGTCTAATTAAAGTGCATATAATTTTATGTCTTAATCTGATATGTCTACTTTTTCCATTATATGTCTTGCTCTTAGTAAAATGAATAGCAGCTTGCAAATCACATTGAAGGAACATAAAAGGAATTGGTTTTTCCCAAAGAGGGAAATCTGCTAAGAGATTCCTTAACCACTCAGTTTCCCATCCTATTAGTTCCAAAGCCATAAACTCAGCCTCCATTATTGAACTCGCAATACACGTTTGCTTGGAAGATTTCCAAGACATAATAGCTCTTGCTAAGGTAAAAAAATAACCACTGGTAAAGTGTATATCATCACTCTCCGTAACCCAGTTAGCATCAGAATACCCATCTAATATAGAAGGATGACCACCAAAAGATAATCCATAATGCATAATACCTTTCAAATATCTCAACAAACGAATCAACGCATTCCAACGGTCTTGACTAGGATTATGAGTATACCTACTAAGTCTACTTACATAGTATACAGGATTAGGATGAGAATAGTTCATCGATAATATCACACTACCAAGAATTTTAGCATACTCAACTTGGTTTACATTGTTACCAAGATTTTTCTATAAAGAAACACTAGCATCATAGGGAGTCTTGACTGGTTCAAGATCATAGTAACCAAACTTCTTCAAAATTTTCTCAATATAATGAGTTTTATTCAACCTAAAACCAGAGTCAACCCTATCATCTTTGAATCCCAAAATAAAGTCCACAAGTCTTAGATCTTTCATATCAAAGGAAAACTTTAGTAAACTATTGGTAGTATTAATGATAGATAAGCTAGTACCAAAAATAAGCATATCATCCACATAAAGAGTTATGATCACAAAATTATTGGCATCAGATTTCACATAAATGCAAGAATCAACATCACAAAAGGTGAAACCACATTTGAAAATCTCACTTTCAAATTTCTCATGCCACTATTTGGGAGCTTGTTTAAGTCCATACAAAGACTTAATCAACTTACATACCTTTTACTCCTCACTAGGCACTCTAAACCCCTCTAGTTGGACCATATAAATTTCCTCATCAAAATCACCATTCAAGAAAGCTCTCTTAACATCCATTTGGTGCATATGAAGCTTAAATATCGGGCAATATCAAACAACATCTTTAGAGATGCAATTTTAGTAATAGAAGAGTAAGTATAAAAAAGTCCAATCCTTTCTTTTGTTTAAAGCTTTTAATGACAAGTCTTGCTTTGAACCTCTCAATGGTTCCTTCAAGTCTCAATTTATTTTTGAAAATCCACTTACACTCTAAAGGCTTACAACCTCGAGGTTGATCAACTAAAACCTAAGTTTTATTATACAGGATTGACTCTAATTCATTGTCTAAGGCTTCCTTCCAAAAGTTGGCATCCACAGATCTCATTGCTTCCTTATAAGTTCTGGGATCTTCCTCAATAATATAAGTTACCACAAAACTGTCATCTATCTCCTTAGGTTTTTCACCAAAAAGGAAGTAATAAAGTCAAAACCAAAACTGGTGGATACTCTAGCTATTTTGCTTCTCCTTAGTTCAACAATTTCCTCTTCCTCTATGTCATCATTGATAGAAGAACAAAGGATAGATTCTCTAGGAGTTTGCATACTCACTTTTTTAGGAAATATATCCTCAAAGAACATTGTATCTCTTGACTCCGTAATTAGTTCATAAGTGCTAAATCCCTCTTCCTTAACTATAAATCTATAAGAAACACTATTAAAGGCATATCCTACAAAAATTAAATCAATAGTCCTAGGCCTAATTTTCTTTCTCTTATGTTCAGGTAGAGTAACCTTAGCGAGACATCCCTATACTTTTAAAAAGCGAATAACCTTTCCAAATTTCAGAAAGGGTTTAATCTAATTTCAAAAGAATAGCTTCCCCCCATATAAAGTCTAGTAAACCTGAGAAAATCAACATTGCATTCATCATATCCTTAAGTGTTATATTTTTCCTCTCGGTTGTTCTATTTTGTTCAGGTGTATAAGAGGTTGAAAGTTCATGAATAATCCCAACTTTTGACAATAATCAGCAACGAAATTAGTATTATACTCACCACCTCAATCAGACCTTAATCTCTTAATTTTCTTTCCAATTGGTTTTCAACTTGAACTTTGTATTTCATAAACATTTCCTGTGCATCACTTTTATTTTTCAATAAGTAAACCTGAGTAAATCTAGAACAAACTTACAGATATTATTCTGGCTATCCCACACTTGCCGAAGGCACAGTATGAGAAAGAGCTCCTATTATTATCAGCTGCTACTTATGCTCAGACCATATGGAATGAGAGGAACACCAGACGGTTTAGGGATAAGGCAAATTCACTAATTTCTCTTATTGACCTCACTACTACAAGCATTCGAGAACAACTGATCTTTAATCAGTTCAACCGGTACTGTAGCAGTAGGTTGATGCATACATGGAAGCTTTAACTTTCTTATATGATTCCCTACAACCTACATTCCTCTTTCATGATCACATTCAGAGATTATAACATTATTCTCGACTCGCTCAAGCAGTTCAATCAGTTTAATAAATGCTACCATCCAACAGTACCAAGGAATGGCGAGACCATGTACCTGTTAGTGTCCACATGAGGGGCTAACGTCATTTGCTTCACTCCTCTCCTGATCCCTGCGGAAATCAGTGCAAATTAGCAAGCTAGTTCAGTTTACAAAGACCATTTCAGCCATGAAGGAAGGTCTTACCTGCAACAGGCCCCTTAAGCACTAGCCTTACCCCGATAAACAATGACAAATCTGGCACCGACTCTTCTGCAGATTAACCCTCTGACCTGGTAGGAGTATCAGATAACAGCAGGGAAGCGAATCGTTAAGTAACGGTATAACACACATTCTTTGGTTCGTACAAGATGGGGGAAACTTTCTTACCAATGGACAATATGCAAGGGAGTTGTGTTACTGGCTGCTCTATCTTCATTTGTCGACTGATGAATATCGACCCGTCACGAGTAACTGTTCTACCGCGGTGCATGCCTCCGGATGGTTCATCATCTGCTCAGTGCTCTCGCCAACCCTAATCGAGTATAACCCAGCTGAACTACGAAAGGGAGAAGTCGTTTTGCTATATTAAGCTTGTATCCGTTGTGCTCATACGGCGTCGTTGTATTCTATTAGTTTTCTTCCCTAGCTGACGTCGTTTTGTCTGAGTGGTTGCCTCATTGTTGATGATCTTATTTTTATCCAATGAAATTTTTTAATTTCTCAAAAAAAAAATCTAGAACAATCATCTAAAAAAGTAATATACTATCTCATGCCTCCTTTACTCACACAATTCTTAAAATCACCCAAATCTGTGTGCACCAAGTCTAACAATTGTGACTCTCTCTCAGTTACAGACTAAAAAGGTTTCTTAGAGTGTTTAGCCTTAATAGAAATTTGATATTTTTCCATTTCATTAGAGACTTAGTTAGGCAATAAGTTGAAGCTTCGCATCATCTTAATTGACCTCACATACATGCCTAAGTCTAGAGTGTCATAGGTTTAGAGACTCAACAATATAAGTAGAAGAAGTAGATGCATTCATTTCAACATCAAGTACAAATAAACCCCCATTACAAATTTACCAAGAAAGTTCCTCATTCTTAGTAAAAACTAGCTTATCATAATCAAAGGTAAGTTTAACACCAGCTTTGTTACGTAAAGCACCGAAAATCAAGTTTCTACGAACATCACACATAAACAAAGCATTTTCAAAGCCAAAACTTTTCCAAAGGTGAGTTTAAGAGTGACCTTCCTAATTCCTTGAATACGAACTTTGCTGGAGGTACCTATGCATATGAAATCACCATTAACAACATCATTTATCTCCTTGAACAGGTCCTTGTTGGTGTAGATATGGCATGTGGATCCTGTTCAATGGTCCACTTGACCAAGTTTCTAGCAAGGTTGACTTCAGATACCACAGTAGTAATGATCTCCTCGTCATCATCATCAACTTCGACCATATTAGCTTGAGGCTTACCAAAATTCTTCTAGTTAACTTGTTGGTATCTTTTCTAGTTTCCTTTACTGAACTGTCATGGTTTTTGTCTTTGGCCCTTCTTTTATGATTGATTCTAGCTTGACATAGTGTAGTAGGATGGCCTGGCTTGTGGCAACACCAATAGTCACCATCAATCCTTTTACATTTAAACTGACCCTACTTGTTGTTGTTGAAAGACTTGTTTTGCCCACATTCTTCTTGAAGTTACTTGCATTTTTATGATCTATCACATTAGTATTAATAGGGACAGAGGTGAGTGATTTGGTCTTATCTTGTGTACAGTTGGCATTCTTAATATATATATGCCCTTTTAACTCGTGAAGCTTCATGTCTTTCTACTTATGCATTAACTGATTTTTATACTGATTCCATAAGGTAGGTAGCTTCTTAATAAAGGCATTAGCTTGAAACAGCTCACATATATTCATACCCTTACTAAGGATTTTAGCAACTAGGTTTTTATACTAAGATAATTGGTCCATAATGGGCCTATTGTCAACAACAGTAAATTTTAACCCCTTAGCAACCGCAGATTTCTTAGTATCAGCGTCATCCGTTCCATATTTAACTTCTAAGGCATCCCAAATTTCCTTGGCAGTTTTGCACTTACAATAGATATCAAAGGTTTATCGTATGGTTGAGCAGCATTCCCCTAACAGTGTGGTTATCCTTAGTTGTCTTAGGGTTGGTATTGTCACTAGGAATTTCTTAAAACAATATGTAATCAATTTTGTATTGTTGAAAGTAAGTAGAAATTTTTCAAACCATTTTTTAAAATTTCTACCATCTAGAGGCTCTAATCTAGTTAGGTCAGGAATAATCCTCTGGGTTATAGTGATAGGGGCAGAACCTATTTGGGAAATAGTAAGTGCAGAACCTATGTTGGTCTCATTCGCAAACTAAATATTAAATTCGAAAGTAGAGATGTCTCACATAAAATAATCAAACAATACAAAGAGAACAACAGTAAGAGAAACTAGTATTTCGACTAACATAGCAGCAAGAACAAACAATATTCCATCTTATACCAAAACTAACAAGCAGCATAGCATTCTAAATTATATTGAAATAAATACACAATAGCAAGAATGCAGTAATTTTTAACCAACAGTAGCAATTATGAAACCAATAACAAGAATAGAAAATATACCAAAGAAGAGTAAGCAGAACAACACAATTTTCAACAACAGTAATAAAGCAACAAAATCTCAACTTAGATTGTTAGTGAAAATAGTAGAAATAATTAAAATGGAACAACTTATTTGAGAATGCAAGGTGTCGTGAAAATTACTACCCTAAATTAGAAATTCTCCCTCTATGGTGCAGCAAAATAACAAGATCTGACATCAGGATTAAGTCCTCCTCTACTAGCTTCAATGCACTCAAAAGGGCACAATAGGATTTGTCTCCGAGAATTAATAAAGCGGATAAAAGCAGAATAGATAAGATAAGAAGATATGTGAGTAAAGATGCCTTTTTATGGAAGGAGATGTATGTCTTGTTTGGAGAAAATGAGAAGATGCGAAATAGTGGGAGTGAAGAGAAGAGTAGATACGTGAGGGGTTTATATAACAGAAACAATTTCATACGTTGACAAGAGGAATTAAGAGATATTAAAGCAAAAGGGAGAATTAATAACGTTAAGGGCCATAATATGCATAATAATGGTTAAATTTTATAGCTGTTAATGGGATAATAATGTTGAGAAATTGTAACGTCCAAGTTTTGGACCAATAACACCAGCATAGTCACCTTGGTAATGCAATTATTTTATTAAATTTTACACATTTTTCATGTATCTTTGAATTTAGATTACTTAATATGTTGATCACTTTGGTCTCCTGTCCAAATCTTGTTCATCCTGGAAAATTTTCATCAATGAACACAATTATATGAAACTATATATTAAATCAGATTTTGGATACATTACTTTAATTTCTAGTAAGCTCATCATCACTAATTAACTTATGCTTTTGCTGATGAATTTATTGGAAATAAACATGCATTTATTAATGATATTAATCTATTAAATAACAATTGAAAATCTAAAAGGATGTTGTCTTGCAAAAATTCTAGTTCAGTTGCAGTTGTTTTTAGCACAAACGAAAATAGAAAAATTAAACGAAAAATAAACAAATCATCACACGAGATTTGGTAACACAGTTCATCATGCCTTGCCTACATCTACAGGGCCCTCACCTAGCTTAATCACTTTCATCTGATGACAATAGTTTTATACAAGGCTTTATTGAGTCGACTCACTTAACCTTTGACCCTAGCCCTTATCCTCAAACTCTGTGAAAGTAAATCACTCCTAATAACATGACCACTTCATGCTAACCACAACAGAAGATTTTCGCAACAATGTTTGATAATAAAAATGATAATTGAACAACTCAACTTATTAAACCAATAAAGACATAAACAAAGAAAAACGTTTGAGATAAGAACACTCCATTAAATATATAGCTTTTCATCACCAAAACATCACCAAAAATAAAATTGCAGCATCAGACCTATACTGGACGTTTTTCTCACAAACAATATATGGACAGCCCCCAATCATCAATCAAACTAGCAGCCCTAAATCAACAAAAACACATCCGTGAAAACTCAACAAAACAACAAACGTTTCATCATCGAAGCATTGAACCAATGGAGATACAACTCCCATGACAACTACTGGAGTTTTTCATATAAAAATCAATGCAAAGATAGCCTAAAAAAATCACCCACGATGAATAGAAAATGCAACTAGAAATCTGGAATTTTCGTACACCACAACACATAAAACAGCAGCCTCAATAGTTGTTCAAAAATTGGAGAATACCTAGCTACAGAAAATCATGCAATCACCAAGAGAAACACAGTTGCTAAGACTTCCAATCAACAACAAAGACAGTCTATAATACTTATCCAAAACTGAATAAAATGCAATAGCCAAATCGCACACAATGAACATTGAGCAGCTCACAAAAATCACACCAAAACAATAGAAAAATGCAGTAACAATATAGATCAATAATCAATGTAAAATTGGCTGCTAAAGGTTATCCTTGATGGCCATAAATACCCCGCTACCATGTTATACAAAAACCATCATTTTTCAACCCTAAAAATGACCTAATCTTCAATCCTCAACATACGTAAATCCCAAACACACTACCGCTGTAGTGATCACGTAAATCTACAAAAATTATGCTTTTTTAGATAATCATTATCCACAAAATTGGTTGTATATAAAATCCCATCTTGATTAGAATTTTTTAACTTAATCAACCTTATCTTGAAAGAGTCATACTTAAGTCGAATTTCAAATAATGCCCAAACCTAAATAATAAGGTATCATAACATATATCTTATAAACAACAAAATTAACATTTTTTCCCACTAAACCTCTATTTTTGCTAATATTTCTCATTTTTCTCGAAAGACAGAATTTGAGGAACAGTGACCGGTTCCCAGAGAATAGACTTCTCATCTTTAAGCTTGTCACTATTACTGGAATACCCATCCTTCTCATTGTAAAAGTAGTGAAGGACATGACTGTTCTTCCATATGAAATCCTTGCAAGCTTGTGGGACTTCACTGTCTTTTGTTTCCAACACCATTCGTAGCAACTCTACTCTGTGATTCTCTATCAGTCTCTTAGTTTCATTCACTGCCTCTTCTTCAGTCATGGACTTTTGAAGCATTCTCAGGATTACACTGTTCAGCTTACCCTGTTCACCTTCTCTCTGCAAAAATCGTTCATTTTTCAGTTAGAACAAGAAAGAAAAAGCTAAGAGAAACTTGGAAGAGGTGGTCGATGGTATTTCGTGTTATGATTACCTTAACAGAGGCAAGGTCATTGAGAAGTCGACCAACTAAGCTAACATGTCGGAAGAGATTATTGTACTCCACAGATGCAAGCACTTCTTCAGACAACACGGGTCCAATGGAAAATAGAGGTACAAGGATGACAGGTCCTAGTGCAAATGAAACAATAGAGGTTTCTATGTATTCCTCCAACATTGGGACACGATTCTCTCTAGCCCACTCAGCTTCTTTCATCATAGAACTTAGCAAATTATGCCACTACACATCAAAATTCAACCTCTGTTATTGTCCTGGAATCATGTGAATTATGAAAATAGAGTATGTATGTTTTTAAGGAACACCCACTATTTTGACCATATGGTATGTCACATCTCTTCCTTGTCGACGAGAAGCTAGGGAGCCAAGCTCATTGATCATGGCTTCAAGTGCAGAAAACAGTATCTCAACAGTTTTTGAGCAGTAACCAATGCTGAAATCTCCTTGCCACCTGTGGAAATTCAACAGAAAGGTTTCTCAATCACAAGTCTGTTCCAATTCCTAACACAGATTTGATTACAGAGAAAGGTAAAAAGATTAATCTCATACCTTTTAAACAATTTAAGCATGTTCTCCAATTCTTCCTTTGAACCAGCAAAATCAAATAAGTCGTCGATAATAGTTGCTATGACAGAGTTCTTGGTCATGGATATGCGAGCCTCTGAGTCTTCAGGTGCGATTAAGACCGCAGCAACAGAAATATAGCAGTAGGTTAGCTTCTGCCTTGCAAATTTTAGTTCTCCGATTCTGCTCTCCTCCACCCATCTAATTCCATGACCAAAATATAAGTCAGCTTTCTATTATTTTGATTCTATAAAAGAAGTAAGCCACTTATTCAGCATAATAATTTTTAGAAAATTTAATTTTCAATGAATTTTTAAAATTTCAAAATTAATCTTAATTGAAATTAATAACTTAAAATAATCAATAAATTATGTCTTTTAAAAGTTTTTTTTATAAATAATCATATATGGACTAATAATATATCAACTCAATTCAATTCTTAAACATGATCCAAACCAATTAAACTAGAATGAAATTAATAATTTAAAATTATTAATAAAATTCGATATGTTTAGTTAAATTATCATATAAGTCACGTTTGAATGATCCATATGTGATATTCTTGTCCCGTCTACTTTGTTATCATTTTTTAAACCAAAATTTATAAAAATGTATGTTTATGAAAAATTAAAAACTATATAAAAAAAAGTTTCCAAATACTTGTAAGAAATTTTTGTATACCTCTCAAGTTGTTTGAGTTCTTCCCTGTATATGGATTGACAAAGGTTGAAATCTTGGAGAGACAATTCCAAAAGTGATTTGTTGTCGATTGGAGTCCTGCAATGACACAAGAACTCAAAAAGGGTTTTCGAGAAAAACTAGAATACACCCTTGATCATGCATAATAGAATATAAGAAACTTCACTTAAGCACCTATATGATGTTTTAAGAAGTTTAGTATTGTCAAGTTGATGTCGTTCCAAGTTTCTCCTTCCTTCTAGTCGATCCAAACTATCGTATCTAAACCTTAGCTCATGTTCAACCTGAAGAAACGCATCAAAAATCCTAAGAATTGAGAAAGATGCTTTCTTTATCAAATTTGAGTTTCTAAAGCTAATTGACAGTACCTCTTCGTGCATTCTTTTGTCCTGCAATGTTCCATTTCGCAGTTCCTGCTCCAGATAAGAACGTGTCCATTCTCTTATCCTATCAAGGATCGGTTCTTTCTGGTAAATATTTGTCAATGAAGCTTTATATAACTCTAGGATTGTCTCTGTGTTTTCAAATTGGAGGCTCACTGTGCTGAAGAAACGTTTCTCTTCTTGAATTTGTTCTAATGCGTCTGTCACAAAATAATTAAGGTGATTACAACCTAAACCTGGCAGATTATGAGTAATTACCACAAATCGTGATAAACTTACTTGAAGAGACATCATATCCATTCATCCGAAGCAACCTAAATCCCATGGCAAGACAATTAATATCTGAGAATATCTCTTCACCGCCTTGCAACCAACATCTTTAAGACCAAACAAAAGTGGCAAGTTAATTTAATGGAGGACAAAAAAAGAAGAAGGAGAAATAATAAAAGGGTAAAGAATAGCACCTGTAAATATGAGCCATAGCATTTTGGATTTCTTGATGGAAAAATCGGTCTATCGCTAGCTTTTGAAGATTGTCAATAGTACAAAGTTGAATGTAAATGTCTAATGGGTATGCTGTGGGAACTGTTAAAACACAAAAAAATATTAGTTTCTGTCAATCCAATCAAAACAAAATTAAAAAATCTCCATATTTATACTAGAGATGGTAAAATTGGTCCGACCTACTTTTAATTCAGGTTGACTGGACCACGAGTGGGCTACGGCGTAAGGTCAAAACGTGATTTTGAAAACTTTTTTGCTTAAAAAATTAAATGAAAGGTTGGATCAATTTTTGATTTAAAAAACTGGGTCGCAAGCTTGCCCATTCCCTGGCCCATTTGACATTTCTATTCTGCACGTACCTGTGTTCTGAAATCTATCCAGAATAGATCTAAGATAATCGTAGCATTTATGATGGTAGTTGTGGATCAAAGCAGCAGCTGTTGCAGATGGTGAGTTGAAGAGTGACCCGTTGCTCTTCAGATGTTTCATTACCACTTCCCAATCATGACAAGTTCCTCTCAATCCCAATCCTTCCAAAAGATATGCCAAGTGCCTTTCTTTTCCTTCTGTACGGTACCTAATCATGTTCATTCATTGATAAATTTACTTTTAAAAATTGTAATAGTTGAAAATTTGACAATTAAAATAACTCAGTGCAATTTCAATAAAAATTGGAAAGCGTCTAACTAGGAATTATTTTCCATTTTGTAAAATATTAAAATTTTTAAAAATTAAAGAAAGTAGCAAAGCCATGAAAAATTTATCGATAACTAAAATTATTAATAATCATTTTTTTCGTAAAAAATAATTAGGTCCATATAGATAAAAAAGATTAAAATATATTTAAATAAATATTAGAAGGTTATAGTATTTAACTATTTAAAATAAAAACCTATAGGGATGGATAAATAATAAAAATAAAAACCTCTGAATTTGGGTGTTCCTTTCTCTTGATAATCCTTCAAGATTAAATTATATTTAAATAAATATTAGAAGGTTATAGTATTTAACTATTTAAAATAAACACCTATAGGGATGGATAAATAATAA
>JAOSBN010000001.1:29889594-29922363 GCA_027563595.1 Erythroxylum suave | reverse complement strand
AAATGGCCCGCGGGCGGCCCATGGCCCGGGCGGGCTAGGTGGGCTGGGCCATGGGCCTTCCCGTGGGCCTCTCTATCGGCGGGCCAAAACAGCCCGCGGGCCGTTTTGGCCCGCATGGGCCAACCCATGGGCTGGCCCTTTTGTGGCCCGCACGGGCCGCGGGCCACAATGGCCCGCCCGGTTTTGTGAATGGGCCGGGCCGGGCCACAGCCGGCCCAGGCCCAGCCCGGCCCATTGACATGCCTAGGGAGTTCCCATGTGATTGTGAACTTGATGTTATGCGTCCAATTATTTTCTTAAAGGATAGTTTCACTATGTGTACTATGTGACAAATAATGCCAAAAAAGAGGAAGATTGTTAAGATACATGTTATGATATCTTATTGTTTAATTTTAGACATTATTTGAAATTGGACTTAGTTGGACATACTTGGAATTTTGTATTCTATCTTATGTGGGACTCTTTCAAGATAAGGTTGATTAGGTTCAAAATTCTAATGAAGATAAGATTTGGTGCCTGTTAGTTTGGTGGTTGTCTAGTGTTAGGTTGGTGGCTATTGCATCTGACTTTGCAACTTTTGCTTTTATTGTGGTGGTTTGCAAAAGCTCCAGAAGATTTTGTGATTTTTGCAATTTGTGTTACAATTTTCTGATCATGAATTCCGCTTTCAGCTGATAATAATAATAATATCTTTAATATCTCCTAATGGTTAGGAAAAGCCACTCTCTATCTTTGAATATTACAAATTTCCGATCATGAATTCCACTTTCAGCTGATAATAATGATAATACCTTTAATATCTCTTAATGGTTAGGAAAAGTCACTCTCTATCTTTGAAGCTTTAGGTAGTACTACGCAGAATTCCTACCACGTGATTTGTAGAAGCTTATTTTTGACTGAACTGTACAAGAGAAAGTCGGTCCTTAACTCCAAAGTTGATTGATGCTATACAGATTGATTCATCGTACTTCTTTTCCAGTTTTTTTAAGGTTAAAAGATACAAAAACTATTTTGTGGTTTAAATAATTAAATTTTTTAAAGTGTACTTACCATGCAGCATGTTCTTGTTAATTTTGTAAAAATCATAAATTTTTTTATAAATAATATATGATGCGAATATTATATTTAAACCAATCATATACCTCAAATTAACTCTTAAATATGACCTAAATTAACTCAGTGCAATTTGTTAAATTATCAGTTTAAATCAAATTTAAGAGTGAGGTTAGACTCTCCTGTATATGTATTTTACTATCATTTTTTAACAAAATTATGAATAAAAGAGATTTTTTTGAAAAATTAAAAATTAGATTTCAAAAATTTTATAACTTAGATATCTTTCTAAAATCACTTAAATTACATAAAGGATTTTTTTAAAAGCCTTTTCTTAATAATATATATGCATAAATGATTGAGTGCGTGTTATAACCTATAATTACCTGTCTGCAAAAAATGAATCACTTAACGAATTAACAAAATGGTGATGAATTGCAGCTTTTTTCACAGTTAGCTACTTTACTTGAACTTTTAATCTCTTTTGATTAGAAGGCTCTAAGAAGACTAATTTCCAAAATTTCACCTGGCTTGGGGTTCCTGTTCTGCTTTGGCTTAACAGAAGAGTTGTTGGGATATTTCCACTTATATGAACTGCTGTACTGATAACTTGTACACGTGGACGTAAAGGATTCAGAAAGGTAGTGATGATTTTTTTAAACCCAAAAGGCCCACATGCAGAAACAATCATTGAAGCTGAATGACTTTTAAGATTTAGCTCTTTTTTAAGAATGGGATTAAGTTAAATCAAATTATATATTTTTTCACCCTAGATTGACTTAAGACTTCATTAGATTTGAGTTGTTTGGCACGAGTTCTACTTTTGAAAGGCCCACGTGCAGAAACAAATGAATCGCTTACAGTTTATAGAAGTAGCTTTAAAATGTAAATTGATATTATTAAATTATTTTTTACAATATTAAATATTATTCTTGCCTCGGTTCATCGAGTCTTAGATTTTTTATAATAATTTTGTCTGTTTTTAAGAATCGTACCAAGTTAATTTAAATTATGTTCTTTTTGTGATCCGAGACTCACCTGAGACTTCATTGGACCTAGGTTGTTTGACACTAGTCTACTTAAATAGTTGATATGTTGTATCAAAATGTTATTTTTAAGAGTTAAGTATATTTATTTTAAGTCGAATTGGGTCAATTTTTTTCACTTTTAAACCTGATTCGAAATTTAATCAATTTAAAATTTGTATCTATTAATTCACTCATCATGTTTCTCTTTATTCACACATTATATTTTTTTGAAAAGAATGGTAAATAATTTAATTCTTGATCTATTTTTTAAAATATTAGAATAAATAAATACAAAATATTCAAAAAGATATTTATTGTGATAATTTCACCCATATCTTAATTGGTACGTAGAAAGAACAAACCAATCTATTACTTAATCAATATCTTCACTGGACCATTGAACGAATGTTCTCTCCATTTCGTTTAATTACATCATTATAATACATTACCATATTAAATTATTATTATTAATTTAAAATTAATAATATTTTTTAGCTTTTCTATTTTGAAAATCAAAATTTGAACCATGAGTTATCATAAAACTAGGAATTCATACCCACTGAGTGCACAACGTTGGATCATTTATGACACAAGAAGAGGAAAAGTTTGCACATTCTCCCACTTGGTCTATATGTTTAACCGCATATCAAATCCTAATCCAATCTAAATTTAATATTTGAATAATGGCTATAAGCTCTCTAGGCATGTATTAGAGTATACCATAATTGTATCAATCCGAATGTGGTAACATTACTTAATGAATAAACCTTATGTTTATTTTAGGTCCAAAATAATCAATTTTCTCAAAATGCAATAATGTGCACCGTAATATGAGAACATAATATAAGAGTTTCATGAAAACAATATTGTCCATACAATGAAAATTATATAATGGAACTCAATTCCATTCTAACAATATATCCTTGAACTTCATTAGTGGCATGCCTTTTGTTAAAGGATCAACTATCATCAATTCAGTGCTAAAGTGTTCAATGACTTTTTTCTTGTCCTCAACATGTTCCCTTATAGATAAAAACTTGATGTCGATGTGGTTAATCTGACTACCACTCTTATTGTTTCTAACTAGAAAAATAGTAGCTAAATTGTCACAATATATTCTCAATAACCTAGTAATGGAATCCATGAGTCTAAACCCATATAGGAAACTCTTTAGCCATACATTATATGATGTAGCCTCAAAACAAACTCAACCTCTATGGTGGAAGTAGCAATTAAAGACTGCTTGGCACTCCTCCAAGGTATGGCTCCATTGGCAAACATGAAGATATAACCTGATATTGATTTTTGTGAATCAACACACCCAACAAAATCTGAATCTGAGTACCCTGTTACCTCCAAATTGTTTGTTCGTCTGTACATAAGCATGTAATCTTTGGTCCCTTGAAGGTAACTCAATGCTTTCTTTGCAGCTCTCCAATGATCTAATATTGGGTTACTTTTATATCTGTCTAACATTCCAATGTCGGGTCTTGTACAAACATGAGCATATGTCAAGCTTTTGACTACATAAGCATATGGAATGTTTTTCAATTGTTCCCTTTCAAAATCATTTTCAGGTGGTTTAAATTGAACCTATGCACTTTCATAATGGGAGCTACACTAGGTGAACAATCTTCATCCGAAATCTCTCTAAAACTTTATTAATATAGGTTTCTAGAGACAAACTGAAAATACCACAAAATATGTCTCAATAAATCTTAATGTCAATGAAATAAGAAGCTTCACCTATATCTTTTATTTCAAAATTTTTAGAGAGAAGTTGTTTCGTATCATCTAACAAACCCATATCATTGGTTGCAAGTAATATGTCATCCATATATAATACAAGAATACAAATTTTACTCCCACTAACCTTCTGGTATATACATTGATCCATGTTCTTCAAAACCAAATGATGAGATAATATCATAAATTTTCAAATACCATTAGTGGGACGCTTGTTTTAATTCATATATGGATCTTTTAAGCTTGCAAACCAAATGCTTACCATTATTAGAGGAAAATCTTTCTTGTTGTTTCATGTAAACCTCTTCCTATAGGTAACCATTTAAGAAAGTCGTTTTCACATCCATTTGATGCAATTCCAAGTCAAAGTGAGCAACCAATGCTAAAATTATACGAAGTGATTCCTTTTTAGGCATAGGAGAAAATGTATCTGTGTAATTGATTACTTCCTTTTGAGTAAACCCTTTAGCAACGAGTTTTTCCTTGTATCTCTCAATGTTTCCTAATGATTCTTTCTTTGTTTTAAATACACACTTGCAACCTATGGGTTTTGCTCCTTTAGGTAACTTAGTAAGATCCCAAACATTGTTATTTTTTATAGAATTCATTTCTTCCTTCATAGCATTGTACTATAAATTTGATTTATTGTAACTCATGGTTTGTGAAAAGGTTTCAGGACCAGTCATTAAGAAATCCATGAGTCTAAACTCATTAGGTAGCCGCTAAGAAAGTGATGAGATACTTGCAGAAAACCAAGGAGTACATGCTTGTGTACAGAAGAGTGACAACTTAGAGATAATAGGGTATAGTGACTCAAATCTAGCTAGGTACCCTAATGATATGAAATCAACTTCTGGTTACATCTTTATGTTGGCTGGGGGTGCGATATCTTGGAAGAGCAAGAAGCAAACTATGGTTGCATCCCGTACTATGCAAGCTAAATTTATTGCTTGTTATGCTGCTGCTACTCATGCTATTTGGTTGAGAAACCTGGTGACCGGACTTCACATTATGGATTCCATTGCTAGACCTCCAAGAATCTATTGTGATAATAGTGCAGCAGTGTTTTACACTAAAAATAACAAGACTTCTAATGGTTCTAAGCACATGGAATTAAAGTATCTGATTGTCAGAGACCTAGTGAAGAATAAATAGATAGTTGTCGAGCATATAGTTACAGAGTCCATGCTAGCTGATCCCTTAACTAGGGTCTTCGATCTATAGTGCTCCAGAAGCACGTTGAAGACATGAGGATTTTAAGCTCTTTTAATGCACTTGATTAGTGGGAGTTTTGAAATATATGTAATCTTTTCCTGTCTTGTTAGACCTTTATTGTTAAATACTTTAATGTTCTTTTGGCATAGATTATGTTATTTTAATGCAATTAATTTGAATATTCTCTTATTACTATTTTGAATACATTTCAATTGCTATTTTGAAACTCGGTGTCTTTGTATATCATCATGTCTCGTGATTGACACCATCTTAGAGTTAGAGACATGTTACAAAATTTTGGACTCGGTGTTATATTAGATCAGAATGTCTCCTGGTCAACATCATATTTGAGTTTGTAGACACTATTATAGAACTCGGTCTCCTTTTCAATCATCATGCTGGTGGTTCACACCATATTAGAGTTGAAGACATTATAGTTCATAATGAACTATACAATTTCTCTTGCTTTAAACCTATTTTAAGAGAAATTGTAAGTACTGACATTGAAAGTAGCACCTTACATTAATTATTAGATCACCTTTATATGCTATTTTCATGCTAAACTACACATTAATGACTAGTCGACAAGGTAGATGATATATGTAATTATGTATCGATGTTATATCAATAAAGGATGTAACGGGTGACATAGTTCAATGTTATTTGACCTTGTTCAAACTTAGTCCTATTAAAGTGTTGCATCTCGGATCATAAATTTTTTTCAATATGTGGCCAAATTGCACAAGATTTAGTTCATTAGCCTGAGAGTTGTTTTCAAAAGTTTTTCAAAAATAAAAGTAAACAATTGATTTTGCCCAAGTGGGAGAAGTTACAATATATTTTATGGGCTACAATCAATTGTTATTTTTTTTATATACTAAAAACAGGCTAATGATATGATCCCTGCTGAGATGCCTATGGTCTACTAATATTGTGATCCTTATTAGACTTAAGCACTTTATATTGTTAATGTGATTAATTGGTGTAGGCCTAACCTGAAGGCCCATGATGGGCAGGCCTAGGATTATTGTTTGTGGCTAGGACTCCACTGCGCTCCCTATATATATACAAGTATAATATCTACACAGTTTGCCCCATTGAGATCTGTGCTTTCTAAAGAGATTAGAGCTGCGAGTGGAAGCCCTAGTCGTCATCAAACGCTTGTTCGGTGTTTTTCATAATTTGACGATCATGTCTCCAACACATAAGTATCTGTGTTCCCTATCACGTAATCGATTGATAATTTTTCACTTCTTACATTAAGATCATAAAGTTGATGATGATGATAATGTACAGAATCTTACTTGATGAGATAGGTCTAGTTTCATAGTGTTGAGTAAGTCTTGAGGTAATTCGTTACATCATGTATGTTGAAGAGAGAAAAAGATGCAAGTTTATTTTATATTTTATAGAGGAAGAGTGGTTGTTTATAGAGTGACTTGAAACACAACTTCTTGTTGTGGTGCTCCGGTCAACTTGGAAATCCGATTTTGTTACGGTATTTGTTTACTTCTGGAAACCCAAAAGTCCACATGCAGAAGCAATCATTGAGACTTGATAATAAAAGATGGGATCAAATAATAAAAGATGGGATCAAGTTAAGTCAAATAATTAGACTTAGGTTGGTTGGTACGAGTGCCACTTGAATAATCGAATTAGATTTTTTTTATTATAATAGCAGCGTTTAAGGTTAATTAAATTAATTTTAAGCCAAATCACATCGACTTTCTTAAATTTAAATATGATTTGAATTGTTACCAATTTATAACTAAAGTGGTGCTTTTTTTTTTTTCAGAGAAATCGATCAAAAGAAGTCTCCATCCCACACTTAATGAATTGGAGAAAAAAATGATGTTTATAGTCAATAGCCGCCTGTATTGAATCATTTTAGTCCTCGTTTTAGTTCACTTAAACCTAGTACAGTTTCGAGGTGGACTGATAGAATTTTAACTTTTAGAACTGTCGAGTTGTGTACTTCCAGCCAGTCATAAAAATTTTAACATGTTCACTTTTTATTTATTTTATTTTAAAATTTTTATTATTAAAAGATAATAAAATTATTAATTAATTGACTAATTTTTTATAAATTAATTAATTTTTATATACTAAAATAAAAATCAAAGCTATGGCTAATGAAAAGACTTGTAAATCACCCAAATTGGAAGGAGTCGACGACAATTGAGATATTGCTTTTGAGGGCGGTGCTGATTGTGATGACTTGTCAACATCCACTCGTTGATTTGTCAACAATACAAATTGTTGTTATGTGCTCCTGTCAACCTAGGAATTCGAATTTGTTAAGGTAATTGTTGACTGCTGACAGCAATGTTGACAGCAACCATTGAGATTTGAGAAATGGTAAAAGAACTCTCCATCACACACTTAACGAAGGCAACAAAAATGATGTTTACGGTCAATAGCCACTTGCATTGAATCTTTTCAGTCGATGATAACCCAGTCAATTAAACCTGGTAGGGTTTTAATGTCGATTGATAGAAACATAACATTTTAAAAATGTTAATTAAAAAAACAAATCCGTTAAATTGACGTAATCATAAAACTTCAAACCAATCAATTTTTATTTGATTTACTTTAATAACTCTATTAATTAACTGATTAATTTTTTTATAAACTAACTAATTTTTATAAGTTAGAATAAATGAATTAATTTTTATTTAACAATCTTTTTTTAAAAATTAAACTTTAATTTATTGGCTAAATAAAGATAATCCCTTTCTTCAATTCTATTTCAAATTCTTTAATTTTTTAACTTTTAATATAAACTAATGGTTTAATAATATTGAAAACTCTATTTAGATAAATTTAGTATATGCTAGTTTTATATTGGTTTAACCTGTCTTGTTTTCGACAACTCAAATTCAATTAAATTTTAGTTCTTATTTAGATAACTTTAATCTAATTAAATTTTAGAACGAACTTGAACTTATTTAAAAAAAGTTAATAACATTAGAATGTTAGAAAACTCGTCATTCAACTTCAAGACACAAGGATGATGATGATGATGATGATGAATTATTATTATTATTATTATTATTATTTTATTTTTATTATTATTATTATTATTATTATTATTATTATTTTTATTTTTATTTTTATTTTTATTTTTATTTTTATTTTATTTTTATTTTTATTGTTGTTAAAATTGTTACGTGATATTCTAATGACATTTTCAAATACTTATAGGAATGACAAAAGAGTTCATACCCGAATCCTCGAGTACTTCAACTTACCGTACTTTGCGTGCGAGTTGGGAAATGTTGTGCCAACCATGGAAAGATTTACACTAAACAGATTTACATTATCAATTATTGTGATTATTAAATTAATAATAAAAATATTTTTTCTTTTCTATTTTGAAAAGTCAAATTTTGAAAATTTAAAAGTAAAGCAAAACATCATTTCATATTCTTTTTATTATGTTTTCATGACTTAAAACAACGAAAGGTCTGAAATTCAATATCAAATATAAGATAATATAGCTAATTTTGGGCAATTATTCCTTTGAAATAACAGATAATATAGCTAAAAGAAATGAACTTTTTCCAACTATAGTGATGAGAAGGCAACAATCAATTATTTTTATGATACCATAGAGAGGGTGAAGGAAGCAATTAATAGTTTTATAGATCTAATTTATCTTGAACATATTGATTTTTTTAGCTAACTGGGTTTATGAAGAATCAAGTTTGATAAATGAGAGTGACTTGGAAGGTAATTTTGAATGAGAAAGTATTAACATGTTTTTTGGTGCTATGAACTTAAATGATAGTGATGATGAGACTTCTCTTAATAATGAGGGTTTTGTACTAAATGATAATTGAGGTCAATGTGATTTGGGTGAATATTCGATTGAATGACGTTTCAAGTTTTCATTTCTCCTCTTTTTTTAATTTCAGTTATATTTGACACACATGTTAAATTCTATATACGCAATACAAATATAACTATAAATGTTTCTTTTTCAAGTTTTACTTCTTGTTGGTTATTTCTTTGGCATGAACTCTTTTTGTAAATTATAATACCTAAAGAGTTATAGATATTTATTATTTTTACTTGATATTGGATGCAATATTATTTATTACACGATGAAATTATAACATTGTATTGTCCTTAATTTTATATTTATATGATCTTTTTCATATTAATTGTGCTTATTATTTATATGTCAAACATGTGAAAAATAATATTAATAGAAATTAATAGATTTTTATTATTTCCAAATTTAGTCATTATAATTTTTGGAGATGTGGTTGATGTAAAATTATAAATTAAATATTGCAACATATTGAGGGAATGTTTTACAATTTAAAAAATTAGGGACTATTTTATAAATTTAAAAATTACTCGAAACGGTACCCGATATTGACTAGTACTACTACAGTACCATATTGGAACCAGATCTAGTACTGATACTAGTACAATATTTATAACATTACTTAATATGACTTGAAGTAAGAAAAATATCTAAAAACTTTTTCTGAAGAAGTTTCTGATGAAGATTAAAGGTTTTGTTGATTTCAATAACTCAAATTTAATTAAACTTTTATTTTTATTTAGAAAACATCAATCCAATTAAATTTTAGATCAAAGTCGAACTTATTTATTAGAAAAAAACTCAAAACTCATTAAAATGCTAAGAAACCCTTCATTCAACTTCATAGCACAATTAAATTTTGGCAGCACTACCATGCATCTTAGAGGTGCAAATGAGAGGGGTCCTTTACCTTTTTTACAATCAACTTGCCTTTAATAAGCAACGGTGTCCTTACTATGCCGTTGTCCTAATTGGTTTAGTTTGTATTGTGTACTATGTTGTTTTTGTTGTAGGAGACTAAAGAGAGTATTATATTTCTCCTAACATTGTTCTTCATCTCTTATCTATTAATCCAATTTTTTAATTTTTTTTTAAAAAACTTCATGGTACAAGGATATATAACTTATTAACTTGTTTTTTGTTTTTCTATTTTAAAAAATCAAAGTTTGAAAATTTAAAAGTAAAGCAATATTATTCCATATTTTTTTGTATTATGTTTTCATAACTTAAACAATGAAAGAGTCTGGAAAGGATCTGAATTTCAATATCAAATAGAAGAAAGTATTGCTATTTTAGGCAATTATTCCTTTGAAACATCAGTTTTAACCAACTTATGATTTTCCTTTCAAGAGCGATGAGTGAGAGAGAGTGATGAGTGGGAGAGAGCCTTAAAGCTTGGCCAAGGGCATTTTGGCCTTTTACTCCTCTCCCCTGACATCCTGCCTAAAATACCTTCTTCTTTTGCACCTAACTTTCGAACTTTCTCCTCCTCAGAAAAAGCTGCTTATCTTTTCTAGGCCTTTTCCCATCAGATGTCTACTTTTAGCCACCCTGTCAGTGTGGAATTTCCACCCTTGACCAATCATCCTTCATCCCTGGCTACCCACACCTCCTTCCCCGGTTGCCCCCTGCTGCATCATCCCCTTCTCCTTTGAGACGAAGCTGGAAACAAGTGGATGGTGACCATGTTTGAACCAACCTCTCCTACCGCCCTTCCAAGGAGATTGAAGGTAGACTCATTGTCTATCCTGAGCTTGAAGTACTTGAAGAAGGCACCAGAAGCTAGGAGGCCACCATTGTGGTCTTTTTCTTTAAACAATGACCTCCTTTCCCCGACATTCACTGATGGGTGTAGAGACAATGGAAAGGTAAGGGGTTGTGTGATGTTCTCCTATATGAGGATAACCTACTATTGTGTAAATTCTCCACCAAACCTGAAGCCCTTAAAGTCCTTGAAGAGGGTCCTTAGTGTTAGACCCCTAAGTCCAGACTACGGGTTCCTGCGAGTGTTAATGAGCCTTGGCCAATGCTTGACACGCGGGTCGGCTCGAGGAAGGTGTGTTGACGAGGGGACAAGACGAAGTCTTGCGAGTTGGTGAGATTCGATGCGTGGGCACGCATTGGCGGAAATCTCCGACGAGACGTGAGATTCGAATGCATGGGTGTGTGGAGTTGGTGAACTAAGTCATGTGAGACTGAAGGTGCACAAAGGCACTTAACTTTGGCCAGACAGGTCAGAGGTATATATCATATGCAAGGTTTTATACTAAATCAGTTTATGACTTATACTTAGTCATAGAGCGATGAGACTGCACCATGAGAGAGCTGGATCATGGAAGATGGATTTGTCCATGGACGTGCATTGACGGACCTATGTGCGGATAGGCCTTGGTGAACACATCAGCAGTGACGTGGCAACTGTGGATGATGTGGCACATGATGACATAGCGGATAAGATCACAGTGGTTGAGCATCAGCCTTAAGAGATAAAGATTATCTGGAAGGATCATCTGAAGATAGAGGAGATCTTCGCAGATAGGGATAATCATTCCAAGATAGGGTTTATCTTATTAATGTGATGTAACTTAATCCTAATTAGATGAGGATGTCATCTATTGGTTAGATTGATGTAATCTTATTAGGATAAGATCGTGATCTTAGCTAGTAGAGTTCTACTAGGATTAATCATCTAGAGGAGCCTATAAATAACTCATTAGAGGTGATAGTTATTCAAATTTGATCACTGAGAGAGGTCATTGAGAGATTTTTTTAGAAATTGGATAAATCATTCAAAAATGGAAAAAATTGAAATAAAGGGCCGAAGGGAAGGGGACCCACTACTTCTTTATTCAGGGGGGAGACTCGCCTCATTACTTCCCCTCGGGGCGAGAGATGGACCTAAGCCACCTACCCACTCATCAATCACAGTCTTCAACTGACTTGCACTGATAGAGCCCTATTCTATTGGAATTAGGCGCGCATCTTTTTACTGTTGTCAACTAATCTCTTCAATCTTCGATTCTACTCTATGTTAGAAACTCGATCATTGAGAGAGCTCATTAAGAGAAATCACTCAGAGGAGAGAACTTTGAGAGAGTTGAGAGCTTTTGAGGAGTTCTCATTGTAAGGGCTTCGAGTAGGACTTCCTTGAGAGTGCTTCAGGGAGGAGGTACTTGTGTCTTTTGTTAACATTTTGTGGAGAGTTAATAAAAGATTGGCTTCAGTCATATAAATCTCTTGTTGTTTTATTTCCCTATTTTGCACTTGTGTTCTTTTGAGTGTGAGAGAAACACTTTAAACACTTGTGTGTGCGTGAGGTGTTTGAGGGCTAACGGAATTGATCGACGAAATTCTTTAACGAACCGAAGCGGGATTGCCGCACGAAGGTGGGCGCGACTTGGGGCAAAAGTTGGAGTCCAAAGTAGACCTTTGTGACACTTAGCACTGTGGAAACCAACCCATCTTCTTGTAATAGTGCCAATCGTGACTCAACTTGGTAACAATCAAGGTGCAAAGTGTGCCTTTGTGGATCAATTTCCATAATGTGCCCCTTGAGTATTGGACCACTTAGGGTCTTAGCTCCCTTGCTAGCTTCATTGGGAAGCCTGTGTGTTTTGATGAAAATACTACCCTGAAGAAACATATTCGGTATGCGAGGATTTACGTAAATGTGGAACTATCCAAAGAGTTACCCAATATCCTACCTATTATGCGATTGGCTAAGGACCATCAGATGCGGGAGGACTGGGTTGAAATCTCATACAATTGGAAGCCTCCCACCCCTGCGTATGGAAAAACCTAGAAGCCAACGGGGAAGATTTTCAAAATGCGTTACTATTACGAATCAATGAACATGGAGGAGACTGAATAGGATGAAGAGAATCCCTTGGTAGACGAGAACCTGCTGGAGAAGGATGGTCAGATTCTTCAACAAGATGACTCATCACTGACTCCTACCTTGTGGGAGTTAGACCAAACCCCTTAGTCAACGCCCTGGAAAATAGCCCCCAATCCTAAGACTAGTAAAAGCAGCCCTTCGAAATATTTTGCTTAAGACATTACTAGAGAACCTTTTCCCAACCTGACTCGATCATTGGTTGAGGCTCACTGCTCTTTAGTCCAGCTAGGTACGAGAGAGTTAGAACATCCTCCCTCAGCCTCTATTGAGAATCTGACACCCACCAACATGCCATCAACCACCCCCGATCAGTTCTTCACAGTGGAGAGACGACGCTCCCAACGGAGCAAGAAGAAAATTTTCCAATTCACTCATTGATGTTCGTCATTGTATGGAATGTAAGAGGGTCGAATTGTCTAACAAAGCAAGTAGCTTTAAGGGATTTTGTCATGAGGGAAAAGCCTCTTGTGATAGGCCTTTTGGAAACAAAAATAAAAGGTAATAGGGTGGATAAATTATGGATGCTTGGTCCTCAATGGAACTTCATTTCTAACCACTCTTAGCATATTTTGGGCAGAATCATAGTATGTTACAATATTGGTGCTCTTAGGGTCAATTCTCTTCATATAACTGATCAGGCACTCCATCTTTAGGTTCATTTCCTCCAGTGAAATCTTGATACCGTCATGTCCTTTGTCTATGCTAGCAATTTTGGTTTTTAGAGGCGCTCCTTATGGAATGACCTTGTATCTTTATGCTCTGGTATAAACTCTCCTTGGTTGATCTGTGGAGATTTCAACTCCATGCTATATCGTTTGGAAGCTCAAGGCAACTGTAGTCTCAAAAATTACTCACCTGACCTCAAGGAGTATGTTGATCTCCTTAGGGTATCTGACCTGAAACAAACAGAATATACTTTCACTTGGACCAACAAGCAAAGTAGTCGATGGTTCATCAAGAAGAAGCTAGATCTTGCGCTTGATAATACGAAGTGGCTGCCATAATTTCCTGACAGCTTTGCTAACTACTAGGAGACACTTTTTTCAGACCATAATCCCATTGTCCTCACCAACTTGTTCTAACGTAGACCCTCGCAATCGGGACAGTGAAAATCAGGCGTTATTAAAATACTTGAATGTTGTTCACAACCACACATCCTTACTCAAAAAACGTGCAACGAATGGCTTCAAGATGGTGACAAATGGTCTAAATTCTTCTTCAATACTGTGCTGGCCAGGAGAAATAAAAACCGTATACACCTAATAAATAAGGAAGATGACAGTCAGCTCCATGATCTTAATGACATCCAAAATGAAGCAGTCCAATATTTTTCAAACTTGCTTAGGACTGTTAGCTCATCTCAGGTATCTCAATAGGAACTCTCAGGTATTGTTACCAAACGGATCTCTCTTGAAGAGACGGCCTCCCTTACTCAACCTATTGATGCAAAGGATATAGAGGAAACTATTTTTGCCATGGATGGTAGGAAAGGCCCTGGCCCGATGGGCTGAATGCCTATTTTTATCATAAATCGTGGGAGGTTATTGGACCCTTTGTCATAGAAGCTGTTTAGGAATTTTTCACAAGGGGCAGACTACTCAAGGAGATCAACAAATCTTTTTTATGCCTACTTCCTAAATGTTCTAACCCGTTGAATTTTAGTGATTTCAGGCCAATTGCTTGTTCAAATGTCCTATACAAGATCATCTAAAAAATTATGATAATGAGGCTCAAAAGGGTTCCTCCCACCCTCAGTAGTAATACTCAAAGTGCCTTTATGAGTAACCGACAAATTGGGGACAACATGCTCATCGTTCAAGAACTATTAAAAGGTTACACAAGACACCATTCCAAGCCAAACTGCACAATGAAGGTTGATTTCTATAAAACTTTCGACAGTGTAAGCTGAAATTTTTTCTTATGCCAAAGTAATATTTTCAAAAATACTACATCCTAGCACAAAAGCACCTTATTCATGCGGCACTACTTTATCAATAATTCCTATCAATCTATTGACAATAATCTTTGCAAAAAGCTTGTACACTACAAAACAAAGACTTATAGGGCGAAATTGATTAAAGCTTGTCGATGCAAGGACTTTTGGAATTAAAACAATAAAAGAAGAGAATAAAGTCTGGATAATAGGACACCACTGAAGAACTCTCTAGCTACAACTATTACATCCTCCTTCACAATATCCCAACAAACCATAAAGAACTCAGACCCAAAGCCATCAGGTCCTGCACTGCTATTTTTTGAAATGGAGAATGAGGCTTTTTTGACCTCCATTTCAGATGGATCCGAGCAGAGCATCTCATTTTCCTCTTTTGACACTTTTCCATTGACTAGCTCTCCCAGATCACATCTTTTGACTTCTGAATGTTCGTTTAAGAAATTTTGAAAATAATTCTCTACCTCATTATGAACTGCTTCGGCATTCTGAAGTACCCTTCCATCTGAAAGCACCATTTTTTTTTATCATTCCCTTTATTCAACATTGTTTAATAGCAGTATGAAAAAATGTAGAATCTTTTTTACCTTCAGTGAACCATTTTTTCTTAGCAACCTGACACAGATGAGAGGCTTCCCTTTTCTCCCATAATTCCAACTCTATTTTGGTTGCTAAGAAATCATCCTCAACATCCTTGGAAAATTCAAGCTAAAGCTTCTCCTCTAAGAATTCCATTCCCTCCTCAAGTGCTTTTATATTCCTACCACTATGCCAAAAACAATTTTATTCTAAGCTCTTAAAGCAATCTTTGTCCGTTTCAAACGGGTCGCAAGCTTCATTAGGCCTTGACCCTCATCCATCCTATTCCACACATCTTTCACAACTTTTAGAAAATCAGCATGCAAACATGACGTATTCATGAACCGAAAAGGAGAAGGACCATATGCACAAACTGGTAAATCTGAAAAAACCACCATCTGGTAATGATATGAAGATTTTCGACTAGGATAGTTCACCTTTGGAAAATGAAAATGATTGAAAAAATTATTATTAATGAGCACTCTATCCAGCTTCACTCGGCTCTAGGAGGTCCCTGTTTGTCCATTACACTAAGATATCCTTTGTCCCAAACAATTTAACTCATGTAGTCCACACCTGTCAATAAATTCATTAAACTCATTCATGGAAGGCAGAGATCTTCTTTGTTGATTTGAACTGTGAAGAGGTTGACTCTTTCCTGTGAGAAGCCCCAATAACTTATGGCAACGGGCCATGCCTTTAACCTGTTCTCTCCATATTATGTAGTTGTCTTGAGAAAGCTTGATCATGACAAAGTTTGCCACATTGATGGATGTGACGTTGGTTTTGTGGTGTTGACAATAGAAGTTGACATGGTGGCTTCACGTGAGAGAGGATTTGTTTCTCACACAACTGGCTCTAATACCATAAAGAAACCTAGAATCAAAAGAAGGAATAAAAGTCTTGCTAAATTTTTTTATTGATGAAGAAGCCACAAGGATGATACACAGAGAGTCCATATTTATACTTGTTTATAACCCTAGACTAAGAAGGAAACAACAATAAACCTAACTAGGGTGGATGTAGCATGAGTGTGGGCTTCGTGAGCAAGGTTTCTTTGTAAAATAGCCTACCATTTGATCGAGAGTGATCTGCATATGGGTCATCATTACTAACATCCTCGAAATTATGAGTAGCAGTCTCTTGAGTATCAACCTTCACTACAATAAAGCAGGGAAAAGGCTAAGTTTTTAAAATTGTAGCTAAAGGTTGATATTTAGCGACGATTTTAGAAATCGTCGCTAAAAGGTAGAGTTTTTGTGACGATTTTAGAAAATCATAGCTAAAAGGTTGAGTTTTAGCGACTATTTTTAAAATCGTAGCTAAAAGGTTGAGTTTTCTCGACGATACAATTCATCACGAAAACTCAACCTTTTAGCTACGATTTCAGAAAAATCATCACAAAAGGTTAACATTTATCATTTATAAAACCTAATATTGACTTTCTTGCATCCTCCATCTCACACCTTTGAAGCCTTCTCCACCATCCTCTATTTCACCTTTCCAGCCTCCTCTCCACAGTTTTCCTCTCTTGAGTTTCCAGTCTCCTCCACCGTCATGCTCTCTAGCATTTCCACCATCACCAGCGACCTCCTCTCTTACATCTCGGGACTCCTCCAGCATCCTCCTTGCATTTCCAGCTCCTCCTCATGTTTCCAACCTCCTCATCGTCCTTCATCTGTTTGAATCCCCATTCATCTAATTTCTTAGTCATGAGTTTAATTAATTTGAAATTGTGAATTGATCCCTTCGGTTAATGGATTTCTTTATAGGTTAATTGAATTTCTACTGGGTTTTACCAATTGATGGGTATTGCGCTTAAAAATTTTGGATTCTGTCACGTTGATTAAGTTGATGGTTGATTGGAATCGCAGTGATTACTGTTATTAAAGCAAGAAAATTTTTAATGGATATTCTGGGTGTTGTGTTGAGACTTTGAGAAAATTGAAAATTAGTCTGATTTGAGTCAATGATGATGCTGATTTGTTGGGAAATTGTTTTTGCTGATTTGTTGGGAAATTGTTTATACTGATTTGCGTTGAGAGTATTGCTGAAATTGATATTTGTTGTTGATCTTTAGTTCTGAAATTTAGTTGGGTTTTCTCATACTACCTTCTTAGGCTACTGTATTTGGGAATAGATGTGTAATATCATGTCACTTGAATTAAGATTAAAATGGTGTTTGTTAGAGATTAATGAGAAAATTGGAAGCATAATTCACGCTTATGCATAATGTGACATACACGCACACGATATTATTAATTTTGCACATATACAAATAATTGTACATGCATTCATTGACATTTTCCGGGTATAATTGATTTTAAATGTGATTAAAATGTGAAGTGTGAGTTATTTTCATTCAAAATTTATTTGGAGGCTATTAGTATTATTTCAGAATTTTTGGTGAATTTGAGGTACATTTGGACTAGGACAAATGTTGAGTGGTAGGATAAATTGATACATGAAAATGTTGGATGATTAAGCCTAAAATTGAGAGACATTTGACATAATTAAATGTGTGACAAGTGGACTAGTAAGTAAATAAAAATTGGACAGATTAATGTGTAACATGTGGACCAATAATTAGGGGACATATGATTGATTAAATGGTGACATTTGGTGGCTTAAGGAGGTGATAAATGGCTTACATGCCAAATGACACATGTTAAGGTAGTTTGGAGACACCTTGCACCTAGTTGAATTAAGCTATGTTGCTGCGGGGAAAATCCACCATCTTCTTCTCCTTTCTCCACCAAAAGTTGCTGCTAACATACAACTCTATAGTTTGGGTTCAACCTTACTAAATGACCAGATCAATGTCATATGTTTAACCTTTATGAGATAGTCAAAGCACCAGATTTTTGTTGTTCCTATTTTTACCTTTACTTTGTGATAAACTTGCAAGCTTGGAGGGCTAGATTTAGCTTGAGGTTTTGAAGGAGATGTTGAGCGTAACAAGTAAGTAGAAATCTGATCTTTAAGGCATGTGATTATGATGATTGAATTATGAAAGATTGTATAAGTTGTTGATGTGGAAGTCTGTTGGAATGTTTTGAATTGGAAAATTTTTCATGATCATGCTTTGATTTTTTGATTATAAATTGAGCTGTAGATTTCTGAATGAGTTGATTCTTGATTAAAATTAAACTAGAGACATATTTATACAACTTTTCTGAGGAGACCAAATGTTAGTTCTATCTTTAAACATTTCAAAATCTGGTTGGAAGTAGAGTTTGGAGTTTTGTTACAGTTTAAAAACAGTCTGAACTGTTTTAGGTATAACTTTTAGTATACTGAATCAAATTGTACGATTTTGGTGTTATTAGAAACTAGAAACATATTGGAACAACTGTATATAAGAAAGTGTTACTGAAATACACCATTTTTCTTGTCATAATGATCTTGCAAAGTTATCCCGAAATGGTGTGTTAGGATGAAAAAGTTGAGGTGTGTTGGAATTTGATAATTGAAATGTTTTTACTGAACATGCTTCGGTATTTTAGCAATATTTTGATCTGTGGAATACAAATGAAATGATTCATGATTTAAATTGAACTAGAGACATTTGTCTACAAATTTTAAGAAGAGACTGAATTTGAATTCTGTCCTTAAGGGTTTTGAAATTGAGCTTGAAAGTAAGTCTTGGATTAGGCAGTAGCACTACCAGGGACAGAAATCAGGTCCTGTTGTTATTGAATAAACCATTTTGATTTAGGCTGAATTAGACTAAGGTGTCTTCACCAAAGTTGTAGCTTATTTTCTTAGCTTTAACTTGATATAAATTTTGTAATTTTTGGATAGCTGATCTGAAAGATGTGAGTTATACAATTCAAGGGTATGATCCTGTAATAGCCAAAAGTTCAAATATACACAGTCTGTGGTATTGTGAGCCTAATCAAATTGGATGATCTTAGAGTCATTAGAAACTTAAGACATGGGTGAACAATTTTTTAGAAGTAAGTTTTGCCTAATTTTATCATTTACCCTATCAGATTAATTATGCAAAGTTGACCCGAAATCATATGGGTAGAAAAACTGAAGGGGTCAATTAGGTTATGATATTGATTTCACATTGTTTTATAATGGTCCAAATTATAAATACAAATGATATTAATGAGGGCTTGATATCTGAATGTTTTGATGATTTGAATCAATATGATACCCCGGAATTGTCTTTGAACATGCATTGTGCATACATTCTATACATTGATGTGCATAAAAGAACACTTGTACATTTGTGCAATAACGTGATATTTGTGAATGTGTTGTGTATGTTATAGAGGAGCACATCGAACGTCAGTCGGTCATTGCCGGACCATCCAGGCAATAGCTTCTTGAAGCGTATAGTGAGTCAACCTAGATGATTTCATAGGGTTAATTTGATTTGTTAAAATTCTAATATTATTGAACTATTTGTGAGTTATTTATGCATTCCAGACCTGAGGTCCAAGGAGTTTAATAGTTGGGCCTATATTGGGAGTGTTTTGATTTGAATTTAATTTGATTTGTTAAACTTCCAATATTATTGAACTATTTGTGAGTTGTCTCTGGATTCCGGACCTGAGGTCCAAGGAGTTTAATATTTGGGCATGTATTGAGAGTTTTTTTATTTGATATGAATTCGAAATTTGATTCTCAACGAAAGTTAAATGTCAAACTTAGGTCCGATGACTGTGAAGTTTTGTCTAAGCATTGTATAAGATTGTGATATATGAGATATTTAAAATTTGTTGCATTTCATTAAATGCATGCTCAGTTAAAGGCATTGTGTCTTGAGTTGCCAATATGAAGCACTTCCACGTAGAGCTTTGCTCCATTATATATGATTTGCACGTAGAACTATGCTCTGTGATTATGTTCTGACTGAGCCCTGTAGGCCAATATTTGTATAAGTATGTGATAGGCACTCAGTCATAACAATAAAAAAGAATTTGAGTCTCACGCATATAACATTATAAAACTGAAATTTATTAAATGATTTCAAAGCTGAATGAGTGATAAATTGATGTGATTTGTTTTGCTATACTTAGCAATGTGAATTGTGTGATCTTATGATATCCCATGTTGTGTGAACGCCTGGAATGTGTTTATGATATGAATGAGTGTCTATAAAATATGTATTATGTGTATGTGATCCGGTGAAATCATCGATAATGGTTCACTCGTTGAGTTCACAAAACCCAAAAAAATTGCAATGTGATTTTTTAGGTACGAGACAGGAGACCTAGTTCTTTAGATAGGACTAAAAGACCCTTTTGGATTTTGTTATGGCTCAGAGGTCTGTCAGCTGGCTCCAAGAGTGTTGTTTTGTATTTTGTTATTTTTGTTAGAACCTGTATGAGGTTATGTAAGTAATTGTCTAAAGGAAATATTGTAAGTTTTGTGGATTAATGCAATGAATGGTTTTTAAAATTTGCTGACTTTTAAATGATGATAGTTGATGCCATGTGTAAGTTGGAATTGTTTTGTTCTAACATACCATTATCATAGGTTATGTTCCTGAAAGTTTGGATATGTACTCTATGGTAGTGGCATGTTTCAAGATGAGCATTATTCTGCAGGATTCTTCATTGCTATCACCCATTTGGCCTATGAAGAAGTAGCTGGTAACAGAGAACCAGTCCCTGTGACAATAAGACCTTTTAACTCTGACAATGCAATAGGCATCTTCGACTTTAGAGAGACTTGTTTCCTTCTCTCTTCTCCACGGACATTTTCAGGGTAGTACTCCTTTTATTCTTATCTGTATTAATAATCCTATTTTCACATTGGGGACTAGGTGTGGGAAGGGTCTAATATATTATTTTATATTTGTATAACTCTTGATACTCATATACTATTATTTCTGAACTTTAACACTGCATTTGAGAATCTTTGAGCTACACTTTAACACTCGCATTTGAGAATTTCAGATTTAAAGAAACAAGTGATGAAAGTGTTGAAAAATCGATTTTACAAGAGATTTCCAGCTACTACAGGAGTTTATCCATGTATGGGGGATAAGATTGAACAGCTGTTTAGTATACCAGCTGCTGCCAATTTCATGTTCATTTGATTTGTGTTTCATCATTGTCTTTTAGGTATGTTGTGGAAGCTAGCTAAAGTATAGAGAAAGCAATAGCTGATAAAACTTTCTCATCCAGTTTCTTTTTTTTTTTTTACCACTGTGGATGCCATTGGATGAATTTGCAGCTCAACCTTTTGCACAGAAACATGACATTTTTAAGTATATCATCTGTTCATGCTTGGAAAAGGTAGACACAAATTATTCTGGATTTCATCCAGTTCCCCTCAGCTCCATTTTGAAGGATAAGACCAGTTATTTGTATGCAAACATCAAAGATTTAACTATATCAAGTTCTTCTGATTGCCCATAGATTAGGGATATTATTTCATTTATTGATGTCTGGCTTGGTTTTACGGGAGAGCCAGTATTGTTGCCATCAAATGCGGATGCTATCTATCAACTACACCAAGAAGGATCTACTTTGCATTCAGCTTCCTAGAACGTAGTTCCCAGTGGATATATTTGCAATGGGGTCTCAAGTAATTTTTTACGCTGTTGAAGATGATAAGAGTCAGTGTTTAATATTGCATTGTATCCATTAGAATGATACATCTTGTAATAACATGGTTCAAACAGCATCAATATTATTACACTACCAAGTACAAATTAACGGGATAAGCTTAATGATATTCTCGTCACTATGGTAAACATATTTATCTGTATTTGGTCTACTATTTGTCCAGGGATGACATCAACTCAGCAATGGCCTTTTTGTATCAGGTTCATCGATATGGACAAACCTAGCTAATCGTTCTAGTTATGTTGTATTTTTTTTTATCTTAGCATTTATAATTTATATTCTGATATTTTTATTTATTAGTTTGTTTATAAGAATTGCTAAAACTGTAATTAAAATCATGTATATGAAGGATATTCTTTTTTTGGTATAATTTAATGATATTTTGTTTTTCATATACATGCTTCAAATTATCGATTATTTTTGTATAATTATTTAATAACAAAAAATTTAATATTATACAATAATATGAATTAAAAATATCAGAAATAATTATAATTCAACATGGTATATTATTTTGTTAAAATGTATATTAAAATTTTGACTGTATTTTACAAAAATGTGGCTAAAAATATTTAACTACATTTCTGAAAACGTAGTTAATAACTTTTTGCTACGAGAAAAATGTAGCCAAAAGGTATTGGTGACGATTTTACAAAACCTCACTAATATTCTTTCACTACGAAAATAAAACGTATGTAAAATCTATTAACGACGATCAACCAAAAACGTCACCCAGAGTTTTTAGTTACAAGGATTTGACGACAATTTTGGTGACGAATATAGATTGTCACTAATTATTATTAGCGACAATTTTAGACTTTTAGTGATGATATTTTTTGGTAGCCAAATGTCGTTTATGTTGTAGTGAGCTTATGACTCCGACTATCCTTATCACTCCACTCAAGAGAACTTGCGTTAATATGTCAGAGAATTGTAAATCTTGTCCATAACTCCTAGGCAGAGGACAGTAGATTCTCCTTGTAATTTCTAAACTTTGTAGTAGCTTCTGAGCTACGGTAATAATATTATTCATTCATTTCCAAAAAAAAACAATGAAGTAGAAGATCAAATCTAGACAACAATTATTTTATTTTTATTCTCCTACTAAAACCCCTATTTGATAATATTTCTCATTTTTTCTCGAAAGAAAGAATTTGAGGAACAGTGACAGGTTCCCGGAGAACGGACTTCGCGTCATTAAGCTTGTCATTGTTACAGGAATACCCATCCTTCTCATTGTAGAAGTAGTGAAGAACGTGGCAAATCTTCCATATGAAATCCTTGCAAGTTTTTGGGACTTCACTGTCTTTTGTTTCCAACACCATTCGTAGTAACTCTACCCTGTGACTCTCTATCAGTCTCTTATTTTCTCCCACTGCTTCTTCTTCTGTCTTGGACTTTTGAAGCATCCTCAGGATTACACTGTTCAGTTTACCCTGTTCACCTTCTCTCTGCAAAAATTGTTATATTTTTGAGTTAGCAGAAGAAAGAAAAAGCTAAGAGAAACTTGGAAATGGTGGTTGAACGTGTTCCATGTTGTGATTACCTTAACAGAGGCAATGTCATTGAGAAGTCGACCAACTGAGCTGACATGTCGGAAGAGATTATCGTACTCCATAGAAGCAAGCACTTCTTCAGACAACACGGGTCCAATAAAAAACAGTGGTACGAGGATGACAGTTCCTCCTCCAAATGAAACAATGGAGGTTTCTATGTACTCCTCTAATGTTGGAACACGATTCTCTCTAGCCCACTCTGCTTCTTTCATCATAGAAATCAGCAAATCATGCCACTGCAAATCAAAATTCAACTTCAGTTCTTGTCCTGGAATCATGGGAATTGTGAAAACAGAGTATGTTTGTTTTTAAGCGACACCCACTATTTTGACCATATGGTGTGTCACATCTCTTCCTTGTCGACGAGAAGCTAAGGAGCCAAGCTCATTGATCATGTTTTCAAGTGCAGAGAACACTATCTCAACAGTTTCTGAACAGTAACCAATGCTGAAATCTCCTTGCCACCTGTGGAAATTCAACAGAAAGGTTTCTCGGTCAGGGGTTTGTTCCAATTCCCGAGATAGATTTGATTGTAGAGAGGTAAAAAGATCAATCTCAGACCTTCCGAACTGTTGAAGCATGTTCTCCAATTCTTCCTTTGAACCAGCGAAATCAAACAAGTCGTCGATAACAGTTGTCATAACAGAGTTCTTGGTCATCGATACACGAGCCTCTGAGTCTTCAGGGGCTACCAAAACCGCAGCAACAGACATAAAGCAGTAGGATACCTTCTGCCTCGCAAATTTTAGTTCTCCAAGTCTACTTGCCTCCACCCATCTGATTCCATAACCATAATATAACTCAACTCTCTATTATTCTGTTTCTATAAAAGAAATAAGCCACTCATTTAATGTAATAAATTTAAACAATTTCACTCAACTCTCTATTATTCTGTTTCTATAAAAGAAATAAGCCACTCATTTAATGTAATAAATTTAAAAAATTTCAATTTTTTAATTTTAAATTTTTAGAAAACCTTTTCTTGGAGTTTGGTTAGAAAATAGTAAGTAATATCAAGATCATATATGGACTAATCATATATCAACCTAACATAGTTTTTAAACCTAACTAAAATAAATTATTAATTTAAAATTCTAAATAAATTATTAATTTAAATCGTCTATTTAATTTGGTTCTAAAATAAATTATTAATTTAAAATTCTAAATAAATTATTAATTTAAATCGTCTATTTAATTTGGTTCGAAGTATCAAGTTAGCTTAAATCATTATATAATTAGTATTTGATTAATTTACATGTAATATTTACGTTGAGTGTGTTTTTACAGCTATTTTTTAACTAAAGTCTAAAACATATTTCTGTTGAAAATTTAAGAATTATAAGAATTTTCAAACTACAAGAAAATTTGAGGATTATATCTTTTTTTGAACCAATAATGAAAATTTTTTAATACCTTTCAATTTGCTCAATTCTTAAAATTTTAAAAGTTTTTTTAAAATAACATTCATATATGAACAAATAATATATCAACTAAATTCAGTTCTTAAATTTGATCCAATTATTAATAAAAATTTAATCCAAATGATTTAAGAGTTTATTTGAATTATTATATAAGCAACATTTGAATGGTATATGATGCTCTTCTCAATTGTATTTTGTCATCATTTTTTACCAAAACCTACAAAAATATATTTTTGGAAAATTTTAAAACCATAAAAATTTCCTAATACTTTAAACAATATAATTTTTTGTGTACCTCTCAATTTGTTTGAGTTCTTTCCTGTATATGGATTGGCAGAGGTTGAAATCCCAAAGAGACAATTCCAAGAACGATTTGTTGTCAATTGGAGTCCTGAAAAAAATGATACAAGAACTCAAAAAATGGTTTTCGAGAAAAACTAGAACAAATCCTTGATCATGCATAATAGAATATAAGAAACTTCACTCACTCACCTATATGATGTTTTAAGAAGTTTAGTATTGTCAAGTTGATGCCATTCTAAGTTCCTCCTTCCTTCTAATCGATTCAAGCTATCGTGTCTGAACCTCAAAGCATGTTTAACCTGAAAAACCTCATCAGAAATCATAAAACTTGAGAAATATATGTTCTTCATTCGATTGAGTTTCTAAAGCTTGGGCATTACCTCTTCCTGCATTCTCTTATCCTGGAACGATCCATTTCGCAGTTCCTGTTCCAGATAAGAACGTGCCCATTCTCTTATCCTATCAAGGATTTGTTCATTTTGATAAATTTTTATCAAGGAAGCTTTATATAACTCCAGGACTGTGTCTGCGTTCTCAAATTGGAGGCTCACCATGTTGAAAAAACGTTTCTCTTCCTGGAATTGTGCTAACACGTCTGTCACAAAATGATTAAAATGATTACAAGCGAAACCTCACGGATTACGAGTAATTACCACAAATCGTGATAAAATTACCTGAAGAGACATCATATCCATTCATCCGAAGCAACCTGAATCCCATAACAAGACAATTGATGTCTGAGAATATGTCTTCACTGCCCTGCAACCAACGTCTTTAACACCAAACCAAAATGGCAGGTTAAGTTAATGTAGGAAAAGAAAAAACAAAAAGAGAAATAATAAAAGGGAAAAAAATAGTACCTGTACATATGATCCATTGCATTTTGGATTTCTTCATGGAAAAATCGATCTATAGCTAGCTTTTGAAGATTGTCAATAGTACATAGTTGAATGTAAATGTCTAGTGGGTACGTTGTCGGAACTGTTAAAACACAAAAAGTATAAGAATATTAGCTTTTATAAGTCAAACCAAAACTAAATAAATAATAATTATTATATAAAGTTTGGTCATATTCACCTTAAATCAAAAAATTAAAATGAGTTAGATCTATAGAAAAGAATTTGGAAAAAAAAGTATGGATCGAATTCTATAATTTAAATTTTTTAATCTGATTATTTATATAAAAATAGGTCGTAGTTATTTAATATTAAAATATTTAAATAAATTCAAGTTACAGTGTTATAATTCATAATTAAAAGAGAATTATGTCATTTTTTAAAATGTTTTAAATTAGATAAACATTATAGTACTTTGAGTATTAAAAATAGTTTTTTATTTAATTTCTATCATATTATCTTAAGAAAACAATTTACAAAAACTAAGTATTGATGACCTATTATGTTCTTAGTGATATTAAAAACAAAAATTAATCTTTAAAAATAAGTAAAATTAGTATAATAATGATGATAATGATAAAAATGAAAATTCTTCATACTACATGCATACCTGTGTTGTGAGATCTGCCCAAAACTGATTTGAGATAATTATAGCATTTAAGGTCATGGTTGTGAATCAAAGCAGCAGCTGTTGCAGATGGTGAATTGAAGAGTGACCCATTGCGCTTATGATGTTTCGTTACCATTTCCCCATCATAATAATTTCCTCTCAATCTCAACCCCTCCAAAAGATACGCCAAATGCCTTTCTTTTCCTTCCACATGGTACCTGATGATGATCATAAATTCATTTTGTTTTTCAGTTTATTAATCGTTTAGTTTAACACTTATTATTGTTTCTTTTTTGCCAATTACATTAAAAGAATATAATAAGTTATAAATAAGTAAAAGAAACCTCTGAATTTGAGTATTCCTTTCTCGTAGTAATCTTTCAACCAAAACTGTATCGAAAGGTAAGTTCAGTCCGCTTTCTAAAGCACTTTCGATCATACCACCAAATGTTATATCAAAACCAATAGGCTTAAGTTGTCTTCTGTCAGTAGCCGCCCAGAAATTGGTCTCCATAAATTTTAAACCTGAAATAAATAAATAAATAATATCTCAAAAATATTTAATGTTCTTTTTTTTAATGTAATACGTTTTAACATTATTAATTTAATCCTTAAAGTTTTATCCTTTAATTTTGAGTCACACCCGACACCATGCAAACATATATAGAGTACCCTTGTTCACAAGTTGTTCTCCGACACTCCACTTGTTTAGAGCAAGAACACAAGCGAGTGTCGAGGACAGAGAGTCCTTGACGAGCAATGGATGTGCATCATCAAGGCACCATGATCCATCAGGTCGCTGGTGTTTCATCACCCAATCCAAGCTTTCCGGGAACAACGGTTCTGATTGCGTCTTCTTCTCCTCTCGAGATGGGACCATGGCCACCCATGCTGTGTCATAAGGTGACGCCGACAGCTTCACGTTCCCCAGAACCTCGGACGCCGCTCTCTTCACCACCGTACTCGATTTTTCTACATCCTAACGCATTCACGTCAAAGTGATTCAAATTAATCACCATTTTTTAATGAGCAAGAACCAGAAGAGATGAGAGTACTATTTAGTGATCTGTATCTTACAGAGCCAACTTTACGTATAACTTTAGGATCGATAGGCATTTGAGAACGAACATCTGTTCTTTGACAATGCCGAAACACAAGCATGTGTTAAGATCACAAACTCGATGGTGATAATGTAAACGATCATATGTACAGAATCTTACCTGCAGAGATAGGTCTGGTTTCATACTGTTGAGCAAGTCTTGGGGTAATTGGTTTCGCAAGCAACATCATCTTGAAGAGAGAATAGGATGCAAGTTTATTTTATGTTTTTACACTGGAAGAATGGTTATTTATAGGATCAAGATAAAGGTGAATTTGAACCTTAAATCTTACAAGTAATCGAAGTTAAATAATAGTTTTATCTCCTTTTAAAAAGGATCAAGTTAAATCAAAATATATTTTTTTCTCACTCGAGACTTTGTTAGGTTTAGGTTGTTTGGCACGAGTTCTACTTTAATAGTCTAATAAAGTATCGATTTATCATAATATCATTGTTTAAAAATTAATTAACATTTTTAAAAATTAAAAAACATGATGTTTGAAGTCAATAGCCACTTATGTTGAATCTTTTTGAACCACACATAACGTACTTCAGCTAAACATGCTGACGCAATTAGTAGCCAACATGCTGACGCAATCGACTCACTTCATAGTTTATGAAAGTAACTTTGATATTATTAAATTATTTTTTACAATATTAAATATCATTCATTCCTCGATTCATGGAATATTCTCACAACTTTACTCCAATGCACTTATAGTAAAAAAATTTTTAATCTGCATGAAAGTTAAATAACAACTTTATCTGCGATAACTTGAGACTTTATTAGATTTGGTTGTTTAGCTTATTCTACCATAACATCATCATTCAAGAGTTAATTAAATTAATTTTAGTCCGGATCAAGCCAACCTTTTAAATTTTAAACTTTATTCGAAATCAAATCAATTTAAAATTTTTGCCTGTTGATTCAAATCACATCAATTAAACCTACCAAACTTTGGATGTTGATTGATAGAATTATAACATTTAGAAATTTTAAATTTTTTTTTTCTAAATTAATGATTAAAAATTAAATGTGTTTAATAGGTTCAATCATAAAATTTTTGAATTGACTAATTTTTTATTTAATTTACCTTAGTAACTTTGTTATTAACAATAAGTCTATTTCTTTTATCATCTATTTGAAAATAATATAGGAGAAGAACAATTTCACTAAAATTAAAAAAAACTCTTTCTTTATAAATAATTTCTCATTATTTCTTTCACTTAAACTATCTTTCCACATTATTTAATTTCACATAAAATCTCTCTTTATTTTTTGTGAAAATAACTTTTGACCTTTTACTTTTACTCCAATCTATTTATGAGGAAGATTTTCTAAATATGTATAGAAGCTAAATAATAGTTGGATCGTTTTTTAAAAATGATAGAGAATCAAGTTAAGTTGAAACGTATTTTTTTCTATTCGAATCCAACATTAGATTCTATTAAACTTAGTTGTTCGACACGAGTTTAAAATAAATAGTTGAATAAAATATCATTTTAACAATTAGTCAAAACTTTTAATAAATCATAATTGCTATTATTTAAATAATCTAAGTGTATGTTATGGAATCTACCGGAGGGACCGCCCTTGTCAACTTGGTGTAAGATTCAATCAATTACAATACATAAATACCAAGATCCATCATGTCAGATTATTAAAAGTAACTAAATAACGGAGGTGTACCTGAATCCATCGGAGTAATCACGTATAGGATATTGAAGTATGTGTTGATCTTTTAAGAGATGTCTTTTTGGCTGTTTAATCTTTCTCTTGATGGGATTAAAGAAAGAAAACCCTTAAATCTCTCTCGGGGACCATAACTACATATTTATATATTTAGTGTCAATTCCTAATCTGCCCATCATAAATTAGAACTATAACACTGAGTTTCTACACATATCTTGAACCACACTTTAATTAGATGATTGAACAATGATGTGTGTGAGAGGCAGAGAACGAGAGGTACAGGGAAAATAATTTCAGTGCACATTTATCGAAGATATGGAAATGTACGATAGCTGCCTATTCAAGACCCGACAAGTCATCAAGAATATCGTTGCAATGCTCTTCCACAAGTACTGTCACGGTTTTTTTGGCGTGTGTTGCCCCACATCGGATGTGTACTAGGGAGGTCTTGGGTTTGTAATTGGATGGATAATCCTCACCTATCAGGTTAGTCTTTTGGGTGGAGGGCCCAATTCATAACAAGTGGTACCAGAGTCACCCTGGGGGTACTTGTTGAAGGCATTTTCTCATTGAAATGAATGGCATTTTTCCTTAATTTTTGCATATAGTCATTAGGTTCTACCTATATTTTACTTGCTAGATTGCTTAGTTCACCTAAATTTGCATTTATAATTGTTCAGGTTTAATTTGTAAGAAATGCACTTGATTTTAGTTGTAAAGAACCACAACAGTCCAAGGCAAAACAAAGGAGAAAATGCAGCATTAAGGGCTGTCAAAAACGTTGTGGCTGAGGGAAGCATGGAGAAAAGCAGAAACGCAAGGTGTGAGTTGGTTTTAAGAGGAGTGAGTTTAAATTTTCACATTTGCTACATGGAGTGGGAGCCCCACCACGCACGCAGCAAGCATCCAACACAAATCAGCTATATGGGGACATCCAAGTGGAGAAGAAAATGATGCTCGACTAGGGAAAAGAAAAGAAGCAAGGAAAGTGACTTTTAATTGAAGACCAGGGAAAAGAAAAGAGAACGCAGGAGGCTGACCAAGAGACCAACAAAAGCAGACACACCATGCCAAACCAGAAGGAGGATAACTGGAAAGGAGGAGAAGAAGAGCTGGAGTGCTTTTTGTTTAATCACAGTAACCCCACCAAGGATACCCACAACAGAGACATACCACAAGGAGCTCCAGACGAACTACACAAGGTGGAAGAAGCATAAAAAAATAAAAGGAGAAAAATAGCGTGGACTAGAGGGATTTTTTGTGTGTGGACTGAGGAGTAACATTTGGGGGTTTCGTAATTAGTGCTGGTGGTGTGAAGAGAACGAAGTGGACTGGAGGAAAATAACGTTGGCTGAGAAAAGGACGTGGACTGGAGGAAAATAGCGTGGACTTAGGAGAGCAGTGGACTGAAAAAAAAAAAGAAGAGCTGAGGGTGTGCGTGAACAGAAAATAACAAAAGAGAAGAGCTGAAGGTGGTGAGTGTGGACTGGGGAGAGCGTGAGAGATACATAAAAATAGAAAACAAAAACGTTGGCCAAAGAGGAGAGCTACAGTGGAAAAACAAAAATCACGCTAATAGCAAACCACGCAAAGGCTAGAGTGGAGGTGCACGCAAGGAGGAGTGACATCTGGAGATGGTAAAAGGAACTAACGCAAGAGCTATAAAGGAAAAAACGAAAATCACGCCAGGAGCTCCAACAAAATTCACGCTACAATGGAGGCACAAAAGTCACGCTATAGTGGGGTACGCCGACTCACCAAAGCATTAAACGAAAACCACGCAGACACCACGTAGGAGAGCTGGAGACACAACCATGCACCATCACCTGGAGGGGCAACACAACGCACGCAGAAGAAGACGCAAACAACACAAAGAGGGGGAATTCAAAAACTCATTCATTATCTGATTATTATTTGATTTCTCCTAATGTTGGTTGTTGAATTTAATGCTTGTAGTTTTCATCCTATCATGACTGAGTAGTTTCCTCAAAGCTTCAAGGTTCGGCTGAAGCTTTTAGCTAATTTTTGTGGATTGAATTTCGGTTGATTTATGAGTGTGGATTTATAAGTTTGATTTCTTTGTTTTGAGATAAATTTTGCTGGTATAGTGTTTGGCCAACCATTACTTGACATCAGTTGTTAATTGAAAAACTGATAGGTGAAAATTAATAACGGAACTCCAAAACAGTGAACTTATAAATTTCAGATTTAGACATAGACTAAATTTATGAGAGAAAACCGGGTGAGCAAAGAACATAATGGGTTATGCTTGATTGCTAGGCTACGATAGTAGACTAGGATTATTGCGTAATACTCCTTTGATACCTTGAAAAAGGATCTAAGAAACTCTAGGCTCAACCATCTATCAACCAAAAGTTCTCCTAATAAATTGATTCAGGTAAAGTCCATAGAAAATGCTAAAAGTAAAACCATCCTTGAAGCTTACCATGTTCCATTCGGATTAATCCCTAGAGATATTCGCATCTTTGTTTAAGCATTGGATTTATTAATTTATTTTGATAGTTAAATTTTCTTTTAATTTAAATTCCCCATTTTTACACAATTGCTTAGTCCAATTAATTAAGTGATCCAAGTCTAGTACTTACACAATTACTCCATGTGGGACGATATTATACTATACTACTTGGGACCCGTGAACTTGCAGAACCACATCAAGTTTCTTGGCGCCGTTGCCGGGGAGTAATTCCTGAGTAATATTAGGCGACTGATTGTTTGGATAAATTGGACATTTTTGTTTTTCTTTCTATTTTGTGTTAATAGATTTTGTTGAATTTATTTTTGTTTTATTTATTCTCTTTACTGTCTGCTTCTTATTTTGTGTTGTGTTTTTCTTAGTCTATACGAAGGGTCGTCAGTGCTGAAGAATTGTTGTTTGATTCTGAAATCGGGAAGACAGCTAAAGCACTAAGGAAGGAAGCAAAAGCTAGAAAAGCACGGGCAAAAGCATCTAACGCACAACCAGTGCAGGAACGCCAGATCAAACCTGAATTTACTACAACTTTTCCAATAGAAGAGACAGTAGAATCAGAAATGGCCGAGCAAAATCAGAAAACAATGAGGGACTATGCAGTCCTAGATTTCGGGGAATTTCACCCTAGCATTACAAGGCCTCCTGTGCAAGCAAATAATTTTGAGTTGAAACGTAGCCTTGTACAGATGGTGCAACAGAATCAATTTGGAGGGCACCCTATAGAAAACCCACATGTCCACCTGCAACAATTTTTGGAGATTTGTGAAATGTTGAAGCAAAACGGGGTACCTGAGGATGCTATAAG
>JAOSBN010000001.1:29870106-29882692 GCA_027563595.1 Erythroxylum suave | reverse complement strand
TGTCAGAATGGACATGCTGCATGTATGAATTGCATGCATTATTATTTTCAACACACCCCCTCAAGCTAAGGCTTGTATAGATTCGAAAGCCTTAGCTTGGATATCATCTTTAAATGTTGTTCAACTCCCAGCGTTTTTGTTAACAGGTCTGCAACTTGATCTTGGTTGCTCACATGATTGGCCTCAATCTCTTTCTTCTGAATTTTTTCACGTATAAAGTGACAATCTACCTTGATATGTTTTGTACATTCATGAAAAATGGGATTTTGTGATATGTAGATCACAGCTTTGTTATCACAGAATAGTTCTACAGGTTGTGTTAAATTGACTCTAAAATCTTTCAACAGATGTCTCAACCAAGTTACTTCACATGTAGCATTAGCCATGGACCTGTATTCTGCTTCTACTGAGGATCTCGCCACTGTTTCTTGTTTCTTTGATTTCCATGCTATTAATGAAGTGCCAAGAAAAACACAATAGCCACTAACAGACCGCCTTGTTATTGGATACCCTGCCCAATCTGAATCACAGAAAATTTTCATCTTTAAGTCCTTATTTGCTGGAAACAAGAGTCCCTGACTTGGAGTGCTCTTCAAGGATCTCAATATTCGAAATGCAGCCTCTTCATGAACTTTGCATGGCCTGTGTATGAATTGACTGAGAGTTTGTACAACAAAATTCAAATCTAGCTTTGTATTTGTCAAATATATCAGTGTTCCTATCAATCTTTGGAAAGATCGGATGTCTTCGAGTGGTTCATTAACATTCTTTGTAAATTTTTGATTTTGCTGCATTAGAGTAGCAGCTGGTTTGTAGGCTATCATTCCAGTTTCTAAAAGCAGATCCAATGTGTATTTCCTCTGACATAGATTTATGCCCCCCTTGGATCTGACAACTTCTAATACCAAAAAATACTTCAATTCTTCTAAATCTTTAATGGGAAAATGCCTCCCAAGATAAGCCTTCAAACTTACTGATCTGTTCTTCATTATTCCCAGTAATAACAAGATCGCCCACATAAACTAAAATGACAACGAAATCATTGCCCTTTTGATACATGAATAAAGAGTGGTCAGATCGTGATTGAACAAAACCAAAAAATGTTAGAGCTGATGAAAATTTTTCAAACCATTGTCTTGAAGTTTGCTTTAATCAGTAAATGGATCTCTTGAGCTTACAAACAAGATTGCTGCTATCAGTCATCCCCTGTGCCTGAAGGTATCCTGGTGGAATTTCGATATACACTTCTTCGAAGAGATCCCCATGCAGAAAAGTGTTTTGAATATCCAGTTGATGTAATTTCCAATTGTGAACAGCAGCAATAGTGAGTAAAGTCCTTACAGTGGTCATTTTAACCACAGGAGAAAACATTTCGGTGTAGTCAATCCCCATCTGCTGTGTGTATCCCTTGGCCACCAATCTCACCTTGTGTCTTTCCAGGGAACCATCAAACTTCAACTTGACTTTATACACCCACTTGCAAGCGATGGGATACTTATATGCAGGTAATTCACATAATTCCCAAGTTCCAGTGGCCTCTAAAGCCTGCAACTCGCCATGCACAGCTTTAACCCGATTGGGATTAGTGAGTGCTTCTGAATAACTTTTAGGTTCTTTCATAGTGTCAAGGTTAGCAAGAAAACATTTATAACGTGGCTTAACTTTATGACTAGTAAAGAAATTAGAGATAGGATAAGTGGTACCTTGTTCCGGAGAGATATCCTGAGTACTGGAAGGAGCATCGCAGATACAGTCTTGCATCCAAATTGGTGGAAGTCTTTGTCGGGTGGATTTTCGCACAGGTGGTGCTTCAGGTTCTGAACGGGTTGAGGAAGGGTCAAGGAAGGAGGTAGGCTATGTGGGTTTAGGAGTTGGATTTGAGTGAGAAGAATAAGAATGAAAAGGAGTGTCAAGAAAGTCCGTATGGAATGGATAGACCAGATTTTGAAGTTCGTTGGTTTTTTCTTTATAAGGAAAAATGGTCTCATGGAATGTAACGTCTCGAGATACAAAACTTGTTTCTTTTTCCAAATCATAGACTAGGTACCCCTTTTGGTTGAAAGGATATCCTAGGAAGACACATCGACTAGCCCGAGGCAAATTTGTGTCTATCTTCAATGGAAGTCGAAGCATAGCAAAGGCATTCTATGGTCTTTAAATGGTGGTGTTTTGTGGAAAATTTTTTCATAAGGGGAAAGGTTGTGTAAAAGAGGTGTAGGAAGTCTGTTGATGATATATGTGGCTGCTAATACACAGTCACCCCAGAAGATTAATGGTAGGTTGGCTTGAAAAAGTATGGCACGAGCTACTTCCAAAAGTTGTCTGTGTTTTCTTTCAACAAGGCCATTCTGTTGTGGGGTTGCAACACAGGACGTTTGGTGCTTTATTCCAACTTCTGAAAATAATTTATTGCAATCAGTTTGGACAAACTCTGATGCATTATCTATTTTGATGGTCTTGATTTCCTTCTTGTATTGATTTTTGATCATATATATGAAGTTCTTTTTATGCATAAATACTTCATACTTTGAATTCATCAGTATAACCCAAGTTTCTCTCGAAAAATCGTCAACAATAGTTAAAAAAAATCTTGCACCATTTCTAGAAAGGATACAAAAAGGACCCCAAACATCCATATGTATTAGTTCAAAAGGTGAATAGACAATACTGGTTTTGGTAGGGAAAGGTAATCTATTTTGTTTCACAAAAGCAAAGACTTCAAAAGGTTTTTGATCATAAGATAAATAGGGTCATAACTATTTCAATTTCAAAAAAGGTTAATGGCCAAGCCTAGCATGCCAGAGGCTATATGGATCAGCACCAATAACTTTATTACATGTAGGATAATCCATGGTGTTGGGAGTAAACTTGTAGAGACCTTGATGCTTCCTACCAATCCCCAAAATCCTCTTGGAAACTAAATCCTGCAAAACATAATGTGTAGGAAAAAAAATCACACAACAATGTAATTCTTTAGTTAGCTTACTAACTGAAAGAGGATTATATCGAATGTTAGGTGAATAAAGGACTTGATTAATGCATGAACCAGGTGTCATGGGAAATCGTCCAACACCATTGACAGTCATTGAATTTCTATCAGGCAAAATAATATTTGAAAGATGAAGAGGTGGTGAGGTGATATGGGAAAGGAGCTTTTTATAGTGAGTCATCTGTTCAGAAGCACCACTGTCAATGATCCATTGACTTCCGCAAGCAAGTAAAACAGTGCTAGATTCATTACCTGCCATATTGACCTCAGGAACATTCGAACTCTGTGAGTTACCAGTGATCGTACTCATGTAGTTGCAAATTTGTTGTAGCTGTTCCTATGTCAAAGGAAGATTTGAAAAGGACTGAGTTGTGTTACCAGTGACTGTATTCATGTATTTGCAAATTTGTTGTAACTGTTCCTGTGTCAAAGGAAAAGTTGAAGAAGAGTGAGTTATGTTGGGTTGTTGATTTTTGACTTCATCATTTCCTTGTGTCATGTTTGCTTGGGGTTTGTAGGATGGATTTTTCTTGGGCCTCTGTTTCAGATTTCTAGGATAATCATGGAGTTTGTAGCATCTATCTTTGGCGTGGCCTATTTTGCCACAGTGGTCACAATAATATATCTTTTTGCCATATGCAGAAGGCTGAGTTAGTGTCTGCGTAACAAAAGCAGTAGTTGATGAATTGTTTGAAGAAAAGGTTCCTCGTTGTGATTCTTCTTGCAACAACTTATTGTATATTTGATTGACAGAGGGTAATGGGTCCAACAGTAAAATCTGACCCCTTACAGTAGTATATGAATCATTCAAACCCATGAGAAATTGCATAATCCTCTCTTGTTTTTCATATTCAGCATTAATCACAAGGTTTTGACTAGTGTTCAAAGACGAGAGTTCATCCCACAATTTTTTTAACTTGGAAAAATAAACTTAGATAAGATCTGTACCTTGCATGATGTGATAAATCTCACATTTAATATGGAAGATTATTACGAGATTAGACCCAGCAAACCTTTGTTTTAATTCTGGCTACATTTCCAAAGCAGTTGAACAATATACAATAGTATCGAATATATGTTTTGAGACAGAGTTCAAAATCCATAGTTTCACCAAACCATTGCAGCATTTCCATTGAGCATGCATATTATGGTCTTCAGGCCCTTCATAAGATCCATCAACAAATCCAATTTTGTTCTTTGCTTCCAGGGCTACGATCATCGCCTAAAACCAGGGATTAAAATTCTCAATCCTTGTTAGGATTTGAGCTTGTGAAATCAATGATGTATTTGTGGTGTCTGAGGGATGGATATAAAAAGGATGATTGCTATCAACAATAGGAAGAGATGGGTTACCAATAGCCTCCATGGCCATGAATCAAAAAAGAAACAAAAAAACTGTAGCGGAATGAAGAAGGAAGAACAAAACGCAGGAAATGAGAGCTAGCTTAGCTTTGAGACCATGTTAAAAAAGAGAACCCAAAAGAAAATGAAGATCCGATGATTTTGGCATTCAAGAACGCTACTTTGCTTTTTATTCTTCCTTGTATATATATACACAGCTCTAACTAATTTTTGTTACAGAGAGGATGGAAGAATGTTCTAGATGATGTGACGTGGAAAACTATCTAACAAACTTGTCAGAATGGACGTGCTGCATGTATGAATTGCATGCATTATTATTTTCAAAGTTTCTAAAGAGCCCATGGGGTTATAAGAGGGAGCCTTGGTGATGGAATGGAGATGTATAAGATAATGATAAGACTAAGAAAGCTAGTATAAAACTTTATTGGATAGCATCACAGAAAGAATAATTGATAGATAAAGTTATAAACTATCGAAAAAAAAGGCAAAGAAGATATATAATTTAAGAAGTTAAAAAGTAGAGTTTACGAGAAATTATACTAATAATTACATACTAAAGATGTAGAAATGATAGTTTTAAGTTGGCGAGAGTTAAAAAAAAAAGTGAAAGACTTAAATCAAATTTATTGTATAAAAGATGAAGCAGGGCGGTGCTTATAGTTGAAAATGACATTAAGAGTTGATGACATGGGTACTTCTACAACCTTAAAGTAAGAATTTTCACTAATAATATACATCTATTTATTTAGAAGTCACGTAAAAAAAGATTATAATATATTTAGTAAATTATCCAAAGATCAAAATATTTAACTATTTAAAATAAACACTTAATAACGTTTATGCCTTTTTTTACTAATAATATTCATGTATATATTTAGAAGTCATGTAAACAAATAAATAAATTATCAAAAAATCAGAACATATAACTGTTTAAAATAAACAATTATTAACGGTTATGCTTTTTTAATTAGATTAAAAGAGGATAATAAGGTATAAATAGTAATAAAAAAAACCTCCGAATTTGAGTGTTCCTTTCTGGTACTAATCCTTCAACCAAAACTCGATCGAAAGGTAAGTTCAGTTCGCTTTCTAATGCACTTTCGATCATACCACCAATAGGCTTAAGTTGTCTTCTATCAGTAGCTGCCCAGAAATTGGTCTTTATATATTCTAAACCTGAAAAAAAAATCTCAAAAATACTTAATCCATTTAATTCTTTTTTATTTTAATAAGTTTTAAAATAATTAATTTATTCTCAAAGTTTTATCCCTTAATTATGTTAAAACTTTATTACGTAAAAAAAAATTAAATGGACTAAATATTTTTAAACATTTTTCAGGTTTAGAATTTCTGGAGACCAATTTCTGGTTTAAGTCAGTAGCTGCCCGGAAATTAGTCTCTAGAAATTCTAAACCTGGAAAAATAAATAAAATCTCAAAAAATATTTGGTCCATTTAATATTATTTTTTATTTAATAAAGTTTTAACATAATTAATTTAATTATCACTACCAATTAACGTCATCAACTCATTCATTATAAATGTTTATATTGATGTAATTGACAGTTTGAATACACATTAAATAAAGCAAAAATATACAATCGATTACTAAAAATTATTAATAACCATTCTTATTGTAAATAATAAAAAATACTTTTAATGATAAGAATGAGTAATAGTAATTATCAAAAGTAGGCCGTATAATTAGGTTCATAATTTATTATAGAAACGCATGACAATATGCGTAAGATACCAAAATATTTTTAAAAATTATGTAATTCCATAACTCAATTTTTTTTTACTTATGATAAAATAAAATTGAATTTGAAATTTTTTTATCCTTCAATTTCGAGTGGACACCATGCAAACGTATATAGAGTACCCTTGTTCACAAGTTGTTCTCCAACACTCTAGATTGTTCTCCAACACTCTAGACCAAGAACACAAGCGAGTGTAGAGGACAGAGAGTCCTTGACGTTGACGAGCAACGGATGTGCAACATCATGGCACCATGATTCATCAGGTCGTTGGTATTTCATTACCCAATCCAAGCTTTCCCGGAACAACGGTTCTGATTGCTTCTTCTTCTCCTCTCGAGACGGGACCATGGCCACCCATGCAGTGTCATACGGTGACGCCGATATCTTCACGTTCCCCAGAACTTCCGGCTCCACTATCTTCACTACGTTACTTGACTTCCCTCCATCCTAACACATTCACGTCAAAATGATTCAAATCAAACACCATTTTTGAATAAGCAAGAACCAGAAGAGATGAGAATATTGAATGATCTGTATCTTACGGAGCCAACTTTACGAACCACTTTAGGATCGATAGGCATTTGAGAACGAACACCTGTTCTTTGTCAATGTCCAAGCATAAGCATGTGTTAAGATCACAAAGTTGATGATGATGATAACGTAAATGATGATATGTACAGAATCTTACCTGACGAGATAGGTGTGGTTTCATAGTGTTGAGTAAGGCTTGGGGTAATTGGATTCACAAGCAACATCATGTTGAAGACAGAAAAAGATATAAGTTTATGTATGATTTACAGATGAAGAATGGTTATTTATAGAGTTTCTTGAAACACAAATTGTTAGTGTTTCATTTCATTGAATATCATAATTATTATAATTTAAAATTTTAATTTTAATTCAACTAATCATAATAGGTTAATAACTGAAATTATGGAGTTAAACTAAATTCAATAAAAGTTAAACTTACATAATTAAGTCTAATTAGGTTCAAATTTAAACTTTTTTGGAATCAAACTCTAAAATTTCCTTTTTTTTAAACCAAAAATTCTGAAAAGAAATGTATTAATTCTCATTACTGGTCATAATAATCACAAATCTAAGTGTACACTCGGCAAGGGATAAATCAAAAACTATTTTTTTATCACTCGAGACTTTGTTAGGTTTAGGTTGTTTGGCACGAGTTCTACTTTAATAGTCAAATAAAGTATCGATTTTATTTACCAAAAAAAAAAAGTATCGATTTAACTAAATTAATTTTGAACCAAATCAAGTCAACTTGTTTAAATTTAAACATGATTTAAGTCAAATCAATTTAAAACTTTTTTCTATCACACACGTAATGAAGGAGAAAAACATGATGTTTGAAGTTAATAGCCACTTATGTTGAATCTTTTTGAACCACGCATAACCTAGTTCAACTAAACCTACTAAAGTTTTGGTGACGAATCTTTTTGAACCACGCATAACCTATTTCAACTAAACCTAAGAAAGTTTTGGTGTCGATCTGATAGGAATATAACATTTAAAAATGTTAGATTTTAAAAAATTAAATCCATTCAATCAGTTTAATTTTAAACTGACAAACTTTTTATTTAATTTACCTTAATAATTTTTATTATTAAAATCTGGTCAATTTATTAATTAACTAATTAGTTTTTTTGTGAACTTAGTAATTTTTGTAAATTAAAATAAACTAATTAATTTTTATTTAATAATATTATTTTTCAATTAAACTTTAGTTTATTCGATAGATTATCTTTCTTCAATCTTATTGAAAATTCTTTAATTTTGTTTAGCTTTTACTATATATTGATTTTATAACAGTTTAATACAAATTGAGTCTTTAAATCTTAGATCTTATCGTATTGATTTAATTTCTGATTTAATTTTTAAGTATTATAATAAATAAACATAAAATATTCAAAAAGGCTATTTATTGTGGTAATTTAAACCGTCTTAATTGGTACGTAGGAAGAACAAATCAATCAATATCTCCATCAAACTAGTGAACGAATGTTTATTCTATATCGTTTAGGTACATCATTATAATAAATTACAAAAACCTTATATTGGAATTACAGATGTAAGTAAGAGTTATTGTATTATAATTAGGATTTAATGTTTTATCTAAATTAAGAGTTAATGTTTTACTTTAGAGTTAGTGTTTTATTTTAGTTAGGAGTGTTGATTATATATATTTTTGTCTAGAAAACCTCAATTCAATTAAATTTTAGTTCGCACTCAAACTTATTTTAAAAAACCTCGATTACCTTTTCTATTTTAAAACCAACATTTTGAATTTTATACTATACCAGTTAGTATCGGCCAGAAGGTATTATGCTGGCCAAAAAAATGGTACAAAACCTTATTCTACAATACTAGCTTTCAATACCAACCAATATCCCTAATTTTGTGTGGTAAATGCTGGCCAGTATCATAAAGTTCAAGAAGTCCAAGGATTATTTTGCAAAAAATAAAAAATTAACACCCACTCGTGACTCACCTTCGCCATTTTTGATTTTCTCTCTCTCACTTTTTCATTTCTCTCTCATTTTGATTTCAATTTCATTTGTATATGTAAAGAAAATATATTAGTTTATAATTGAATTATGAGATCACGTAAAGTAAGTTTTAAACTTACAGTTTTAAGTTATGGTTGAAGTTAAATATCACTACAACAAAGTCTTGATTTAGCTACGTTTTCTTTTGCGATGTTCAAAAAATCGTCATAAAAAGCTACCATATTGCGACGATTTTATAAATCACCATTAAAACTAAGCATTTAGTGACTAAAAGGAAAAGCGTCACAAAAGGAACTGTAAGATATTTTTAGTGGCCCATGTAACTTATGGATTTGAGTATAATGGAAAGAGCCAAAGACCATGGTTATTGGGTCTTACAGAGTTGGGCTCAAATGGGTCTAAGACCCTTTCCTTATCTCCTTTAAAATAGACCACTGAAACATATATTAACAAGGTTCATATGTTTCTGAAACAACACATCATTTCTGAAAAAGAAGAAAAAGATTTTTTGAAGAAACATAATGAAAGCAGGATAGAAAGCATTAGGACGTACAAATTGATCTGGGACACTAGGTGTTACGTAGATCTAGAAAAATGTCTTTATGTTCATAAATGAGCTAGAAATTTAGTTTCTGCAGTAAAGTTGGATTTTGTAGGTTTTTAATTTAAGATTGGAAACGATGTTTTTTCATTGTATAAACACAAGTACTATTGTGGTTCTGGTACTTTAATTGATTGTTTATATAATTTCAATCTTGATGTTGATTTTGTTGCATCTCTGTTTCATGTTGACCATATTATAAGAAGTAAACGTAAAGCACAAAATAAATGTTCTGCCTTTTTGTGACATAAAAGATTAGATCATATATCTAAAGAAAGGGTATTGAGGTTAGTGAAAAATGAAATCTTACCTCCATTGGATTTTTTTGGCTGGGATATATGTGTGGATTGCATTAAAGGCAACCAAACCAAACACATATCAAAGCATCCAACCATAAGAAGTAATAAATTGTTGGAATTAATACACACTGAAATCTATGGTCCTTTCGACGTTGCTTCTTAGGGCAATAAAAAATATTTCATTACCTTTATTGATGACTTCTCACAATATGGTTATATTTATCTTTTGTATGAAAAATCTCAGTCTGTGGACATTTTAGAGGTATTCGTTAATGAGGTAGAAAGGCAGTTAGATAGAAAAGTAAAGATAGTGAGGACCAATATAGGTGGCGAATATTATGAAAAAATTGATAAAAGTGGACAATGTCCAGGTCCATTGCAAAGTTTCTTGCAAGTGGAGGCATATGTGCGCAATACACAATTCTTGGTACACCACAACAAAATGGTGTAACCGAAAGGCAGAATCGTACTCTTATAGATATGGTTAGGAGTATGTAAAGTTATAGTATTGTACTATTATCATTGTGGATGCATGCATTAAAGTCCACTACGTATCTGCTTAATAGGATTCCTAGTAAAGCAGTTCATAAGACACCTTATGAACTTTGAACAGGAAGGAAACCTTGTTTACGATACCTTCACATTTGGGGTTGTTTGGCAGAAGTAAGGTTGTATAATCCAAATGATTGAAAAGAAGCTTGATGCAAGAACTATTAGTAGTTTTCTGATTGGCTATCCTGAAAAATAAAAAAGGTATAAATTTTACTGTCTTAACCATAGTATGAGAATAGTTGAATCTGATAATGCTCGATTTATTGAAAATGGTCAAATCAGTGGGAGTGGAGAACCACAAAAAGTGGATATTGATGAGAATTAAGTAGAAACTACTCCACGTCAACGAGAGACTACTACATCAAACGTGATTCCACCGATTGTTATTTCGCTTATTGCATCATGGATATGCAATTCCAGAAATTAAACATACTAATGAAGAACCAGCAAACGATGTTCAAGTTACAAATGATTAAGTAATGCCACAAGAAGTAGCATTACGAAGGTCTATAAGGTAGAGAAGACCAAATATTTCAAGTGACTATGAAGTTTACTCACATGAACATGAATCTGACTTGAGCATTGATAAGGATTCAATCTTGTTTAAATAAGCCATAGAATGTAACAATTCTGAAAAATGGTTTAATGCTATGAAAGAAGAGTCGAAATCAATCAATGACAACAAAGCCTGGGAATTAGTTAAGTTACCTAAGGGTGCAAAGCAAGTGGGTTGTAAATGGGTTTTTAACCAAACATGACTCATAAGGCAACATTGAAAGGTATAAAGCAAGACTTGTTGCCAAAGGTCATACTCAAAAAGATGGCATTGATTATAAAAAGATGCTTTCTCCAGTTTCAAAGAAGGATTATTTAAGAATTGTTATGGCCCTGGTGGCTCATTATGATTTAGAGCTTCACCAAATGGATGTAAAGATCACCTTTCTAAATGGTGACTTAGAAGAAGAAGTTTACATAGATCAACCAGAAGATTTTAAAATCACAGGAAAGGACAAGTTAGTGTGTAAATTAAAGAAGTCAATATATGGACTGAAATAGGCATCTTGACAATGGTATCATAAGTTTAATGACACCATTAAGTCTTACAATTTTGAAGAGAATACTATTAATTGTTCTATCTATATAAAGATTAGTGGGAGCAAGTTCATTATATTAGTCCAATATGTTGACGATATTCTTCTTGATGCTAATAATACGGTTTTGTTATATTAGTCCGGATGTCACTGCCTTCCCAATTTGTCCAACCTAAGTTCCATTTTCTCTTCATTTTCTTTTTCATTTAAATGTAAAAAAGTCGAGATGGATTGTATGGAAAAATATTTCAAGTTGCTGATAATGTTTTGAACTTTCCTTCAAGATTTTACCTTGAGTTAATGTTGATTTAGTTATTTTGTGTTGTTTATTATTTTAGGTGTTGTGATTGATTAATGTAATTGCATATTTCGGTAACAAACTGAGAGGGTAAACCGGATAAAAATGATTAGATCAAATTAATGAGAGTTAGGCGATCTAATTGACACTTAATCAATCTAGTCAGTAATTTCATGGAGAGAGATCCCGTGCGAGACCCGATCGTTTATTAGAGAGCTTTAGAACTAATTAGAATTTTGGGTAATTTGTGAATTGAGAGATTACAAGTTCCATAATTTAATTAGGGTTTACAATTTAGGATTTAATGGTTATAACTCAAAAGAGACTAATCAACCCTCCAACCATCTAAAACCGACATCCTATAAATACATAAATTATTAGATTAGTATTAATGATAGATAAAATCTCTTCTCTCATAACTTGGTTAACTCTCTTGATGGATTTCCATTATGACCTGTATGACTACTCAGTTTAGTTATCTTTGTTGAAATTTTCGTGTTATAATTCTTGAATCAATTTCTCATTTTTACTTTTCATGTTCACTTATGTAGTTTTATTTCTTTTCATTGTTTTATCTGAGTCTTAGATGACTTAGGATTAGGCTAGTATCCTCCTCATGGGATTGACCCTTCAATACGACAAAGTACAATCCGTGAACTTGCAGTTGTTGAGGGTTTTATAAATTATAAAACTTGGTCAATGGGACCTATTACCATGATTCGTATACTATGCTTGGATCGAATTAGGATTTGAGGTCAAGTTAAACGTATGGACTAGTTGGGAGAATGTGAGAACTGTTCCTACTCCTTATAATAATGGTCCAGACATTATGCAAGTTAATAGGTATTCATAACTTGGTTTTATAGTAACTAATATTGTGCTTGACAAAAGCACATTAATATAGGTTTTCTTCTCAGATTTTAAGGACCCTAAGCTTTTTTTCTCTTCTAAAACATACAACATTATATTGAGAATTGAGAGTTTAGAAGAATTGTAAAACACAGACTCTTCAAGCGCAAACAACAACGGTTAGAGGTATTTCATTTTTTCTGCATTTATTTTTGTATGTTATTCTAAGGTACTTGAATATATGCTAGAATTCACTTACAT
>JAOSBN010000001.1:29838435-29850684 GCA_027563595.1 Erythroxylum suave | reverse complement strand
TTTAATTTCTCAAATACCCTACAATAAAAATTACAATTAATGTAGCATTAATTGTCCAAAAATTAATTAATCAAAATATAACAATTTTACCCCTATAAACACAATTTAAATGTAATGCACAATAATTCAAATAATAATCAAATAATGCAATAAAAACCAATTAGGGTGACAAACTCTTCCAATTGATATGAAAATATATGTAAATAAATGAGTTTGTCACCTATGATCCTCATTAACTTGGACACAATTTTTTATTTTTTGGTGTGTTTTAGGTTGCTTGTTTATGTTTTGGATTAGCTGTTGCTTGTTTATGTTTTGGATAGCTGTTTTGTGAATGATTTATAATTGGACAATTTTGGCTTAAAAGTTGAAATTAGTTGTGAGAATTGTGCATAGTTCAATAACATTTATGCATTGTAATTTAAAAAAAACATTTATGCATCATAAATTTATGAAGAAACAATTTTTTTGAAAATGAAAGATTATATTAATCATAGCAAAAGTTATCACACCATTACAATGAGTCATATTGTCAAACTGCAATCAGTACATACTAAGATGTCTATCGAGAGCTAAAATGGTTAAAAAAAACAATGAATTACGACGTCCAATTGCTTTTCAACTCATTACTAAGTGCATTGTGCTTGTTGTGAGCTATGAATGTGGCTCGAACCTAATTGATCATGTGTTCCATGATTTGATATTTTCCTTCTTCGATTTTCTTGTATAATCTCTTATTTCTCTCCCTCCAAATAAAGTAGATGGTGGTACTAAAAGCGGTTTTAATAAGTGTTCCATTTGGTTCTCCTAGCTTGGTCCTGACAATAATCATGTTAAATGTCTCCCTGCATTCAAATGTAAATGTAGGTAGTTGTAGCATACTCATTATCCTACTCCAGATTGCCTGGGTGTAGTTACTTTCAAAAATAAATGATTCCAACTCAACTGTAAGTTTACATAAAACACAAATGGGATCATAATTCCCAAACCACCAATCCTTGGTTCTAAGTCAATTTTTGGTTAGTAACTAAGTGAAAATGGAAGCTTTCAGGTTTAAAGATTGTCTCCAAATAATGTCAAACCAAGGAATCCGTTCAGCATCACTCGACAGTATCTTGTGACAGATGCTATTAAGAAATGTACCTCTTGGGTTAAGCAGCCAATTGACATTGTCCTCTCCCATTGCATCAGGAAGAGGAGGCGAGTACTATGAAAGCCAGGAGGAACCTCTAAAATTGCTACCCCATTCTCCATTATGGATAAGTGAAGGGACTTCCACATTCAATGGGATATGGTTTCTGAGTGGTGTTAATGCTTCTATCTGAATAAGTGGACTATACGAGGTACAATTATCGAACCAAAACCAAATGCTTACACCATTCCTCAACTGTTGCTTAATGTAAGGATATACCAAGTTCCTTAAGTTAAGAATGTAGTTAAAAGTCCAGGAATATTCTCTAAAATTTCCAATTTGCCAGAAACTTCGATCCTGAAGATTATATTCATTTACCCACTTGATCCATAATGCTTTTATGTCATTGAAGAGTTGCCATATTCTTTTGCATAAAAGAACCTTTGTACTTGTGAAATTGAGATAACTCCAAGTCCACCTTGCTTCTTTGTTAAAGTAATGCAACTCCATTTTACAGTGGCCTTCTTACCATTTTCTATTTTTCTTGACTACAAGAATGCTTTAAGAATTCTATCAATCTCCTTATTAAACAACTTAGGCAAAAGAACATATGCAGACTAATGAATATGGAAACTATTTAATACTGAAGTGATGAGAGTCAACCTCGCTGCCATTGATAGAAACCAATTTTGCCAAGCATTGATCTTTTCGTTAACCTTCTCAATCAAGGGAATGAAATCAGAAAATTTGAGCTAGGCGGTTGTAATTGACACCCCCAGATATTTAAAAGGAGGGATGTGTAGTCTAAAACCAACAATGCCAGTGATTTCCTCTTTATTTCACACATATAAGGATATGTACATATAGCTCTTCTCCATATTCACCTATAAACCATACCATTCTAAAAAATATATGCAAAATATTTTCCAAAACTCTGATGTAATGAGTGTCTACACCATTGAGTAGCATCAAATCATCTGCATAGATCAAATGTGTTAGCTGAAGCCGTTTACATTTATGGTGGAAGTGAAATATGCCATTACTGGAAATAAGTTTGGAGATCAATCTAGATATCCAATTACTAAAGTAAAAAGGTAAGGAGAAAGAGGATCCCCTTGCCTAATACCTCTCTAGTTAGCCTGAAAGGTAAAGATGGAATGTCATTCACCATTACATTGAGAGAGGATGTTTGGATACATTTTAAAAGCCAATCTCTGAATTTGGGTGGTAAGCCTATATCTTCCGGGCAATCTTACAAATACCTCCCAACTGATAATATCATATGCCTTGAAAAAATCAATTTTCATCATACAACTTTTGATAGGTTTCCCTAAGTGATATTCCCCTAATAACTCTTGTAAGAGGAGTATATTATCTCCAATACTTCTCCCCAATAGGAATGCCCCTTGTGCTTTGTGAATAACTTCTGATAGTATAAGTTTCAACCTTTGAGCAAGCAGCTTGGCAATCAGTTTATAGACAGTAGTGTAACAGGATATAGGTTTGTATTTATTTATGGAAGATGGATGTTTCTGTTTAGGAATAAGGCATATATATGTGTGATTCACCGCTTTAAGCAATTTGGTAGATGAGAAAAAATCTAGAACAACCTCTGTAAATAGAGGCCCAATTATCTCCCAGGTGGTTTGAAAAAGGAAAGTAGTGAATCTATCTGTACCTGTTGCTTTTGAAGGATGAAGGTTGAACACCACTTCCTTGACTTCCTATGAGGTAAAAGGAGTGGTTAATCTATCAACGAGTTCCTGTTAGAGAGAAATTTCAAAAACATCTTTGACATTGAAACCCTGTGGAGGGTTATCTCTGATCCCCATCAACGGTTGGAAATAACTTCTGATTGAGTCTAGTAAATCCTTTCGATGTGTGATCAAATCACCCCTACTGTTTTGTAATGTTGTTATGGTATTCACATTCCGTCTCGACAATAAAGAAGCATGAAAGAAGTGAGTGTTAGAATCCCCATCTTTGAGCCAATTAAGTCCGGCTTTCTGGTTGAAGATCGAATTATAGAATGCTAGTTCTTCTTGAGATTCATTCAATCATCTATTCTCAGCCACCGGTAGTTCATTATCCATAGGATGATTGTAGCAAACCGCTTGAGTTTCAGCTAGTTTCCTCTTACAGACATGTAGATCTTGTTCTTGCTGTCCAACAAAACCTTTCAGAGTCCATTTGACTGTTTTAATTTTTTGCATCAGTTGGAAGGTCTTATAACTCTACACTTCACTTCGCCAGCAATTTTTCTATGTCCTTATTCGAAAACAGTCTAGAGTAGGATTTTGTATATGGTACCAAGGATTGGCTATACTTATACTTGGAATCATATGTTGACTTAGGCTGTTTGGATTTACGGTGCGGTGGGGATAAGCACTTATCCACCACAGTTTTCAAACGTAGTCACACGTTTGGATTTGCGGCCGATAACCGCAGGTTCGGAAAAAACTGCGGTGCCACCGCAGAAATAGATAAGCAGAAAGGGAGCTGCGGTGGGAAACTGCTTATACAATGAAAATTTTACTTTCTAATAATAACCTCATGATATTTTGGTATTTTCCATTATGCCCTTAATTAATAGAAGGAAGTTTTTGCCAATAGTATTTAACTAAGGTGAAATATTTTATTTACTAAATTTATTTTATTTATATTTTCTTATTTTAATATTTATAATTTGAATTTATATGACTAATAATATATTTTTTGAAATATTTATTTACTAAATTTATTTTATTTATATTTTTCTATTTTAATTTAATATTTTATTATTTATAATTTTAAATTTATATGGATAATAATATTTTTAATTATTTATACAACAATTAATAGTTTATTAAATCAACGTGCTTTTTAGTTATTTTATCTTTTTCCAGCAACTACAACCGCACTTGCCAAACATCTATTTTCATGTTTCAGCAGTTACCAAAACAGTAATCCCAAACACATAAGTACTTACTGAAAATAAGTACTTATCATTACAGGTTGATTTCAGCAGGTTATCAATCGCCACCGCTCTCCCAAATTAAGCCTTAGGCCATTTGGGACTTTGCAAAAGATAGGCCTAATGCAGCTCTCTCTAAAAAGCCGCATTTTCCACTTCTATATACTACCTTGGAGGGAACGCATCAATAGACACTATTCTAGCTTGGAGGAGAATCCATATTTCTTAGCAGACAAGATTATCAACTTAATTAGAGGGGCTTTGATTTACATGTTTCTCTCTCCTCTGACATAAGACGTTGGTGGTACCTTTAATGACGACTTATGTGTTAATCTCTTTTTGCAATTTACTTGTCTGTATAGTGCCTGGCTTGAACTCACTATAATTTTGACATAATTTTGTCTATAGTTAATCCAATATTCATTTTTCCAAAAAAATTATGACGAGATAAGATTAAAATAATAGTGTATAAATTATGGAAAAAATTTAAGTGTTATGAATTGTGTATAATTCAAGAACATGTCTTATTATTTGTTATTTTAATAATCATAAAAGATCATATTTAATTCATTAAATTGTTAATTAATTTATACGAAACATGCAATTTGCTAATTATTGTTTGTTTATAACAGGTATTCATCATATTATTAATCATTTAACTATAAGATTTAAAATATAATTAAATTATTTAATATATGTAATTAAGTTAAGAAAATTAAATGTTTGCATTTTTATATTGTTTATTGTTGTCATTATGAAATAAAACTACAAATATTAATCCTATCTTATAAGTAGCAAATACACATTCATCATCTTATCTTACGGGTAGTTAAATACACAATAGAAAATAGTATGTGAATTTATGAGAAAATTCTTATTAGTTTACTCACATAATGTGAAATTTTAGTCTTTAAATAAGTTTTATAATGTGTATTATCATTAAAAAAAGTTATTTTTGCAATGTATGTTATCATAAAGAAAGATGTAAGATAAAGCTTATCTAGAATATGGATATGTTTATAATTGAATATTGAATATTTATAGTTATGTATTTATATTATATACAAAAATTGTACTTTGAATATGAATTTATTAATTTAATTTAAACACATGTCTTCATTTATTTATTTAGATAAAGAGAATGGAGTTTAAGTATTCCTAATAATTTAGTCATTTCAGAAAGATTCGATGATACAGCTTAGGCTCATGCTAGATTGGTTCCTAAAATGAAGAACCATTCTATCACTGTGTATTGCAACAAGCAATTGAAAGGTGGAGGAATCATTGTGTTAAAGAAGTATTTAGTTGAGATCAAAGGTAAAGTAGAACTTTGTAAAAAAGTAAGTCGTGACGTAAAATGACAAATGAAGACTTTACTTAAAGAGCATTAGCATGAAAAAGATAGAAGCCAAAGACTAAACTATGAAATTGATTATAAGAGTTCTTTTTCGGTGGTTAGGATGATAGTAGGGATGTTGAAGGTGACGGTATTCCTACCCAATAAGAAGGAAATGTTGATGTGAGGAAAAAAAGAAGACATTTGTCTAATTTTTTGCACCACGAATAACTCCTAAAGCTCAACATTCAATCCATAATGCCTTACAATTTCAAAAAACAACTCAGAATGCAAACATGGCAATGGCTAAATAGTGGTATGATTTAGTTGTATCATTTAATGTTATCTAGTCATATTATTACCATCATATGGTTGATGTTATTGCCTCTTATGATTCAGAATATAAGGTTCGTTCGATTGATGACTATAAAGGTAAACTTCTGAACATCTCTATTTATGAAATAAAGATTTATCTGGATGAAAGAAGAATAACATGCGTAACTTATGGATGTTCAATCATCAATGATGGTTAGATAAATAAAAGATATGAGAAAACAGTATATGAATTTATAAGAAAATTCTCATTCATTTTCTCAGCATAATGTGAAACTATAAGTGTTTAAATAATTTTTGTGATGTGTATCATCAAAAAGAATTCGTTTTTGCAATGTATATTATCATAAAGAAAGATGAAAGATAGAGTTTATCTAGAATCTAGATATTCTTATAATTGAATATTGAATTTTGTAGTTATCTAATGATATTAGATACAAAAATTATATTTTTTAATATGAATTTATTAATTTAATTTTGACACTTGTCTTCATTTATTTATTTTTACATAAATGAAGGAGAATTCAAGCATTCCTAATAATTAAGACGTTTCAAGGAGATTTGATGATCCAACTTGGACTCATACTAGATTGGTTCCAAAAATGAATAACTATATTATTTATGTGTATTGCAATAAGCATTTGAAAGATGGGAGAATAACCAGATTAAAGAAACATTTCGTTGAGATCAAAGGTGAAGTAGAGCCTTTTAAAAATGTGAGTCGTGACGTGAAATAACAAATGAAGACTTTACTTGAAAAGTAACAACATGAAAAAAAAATAGAAGACAAAGGCTAGACTATAAAATTGGTTGTGGAAGTTCATTTTTTGGTGGTCAAGATGATAGAGAAAAGAAAAAGACATGTGTCCAATTTTTTTACACGCGAACAACTCCTAGAGCTCAGCCTTTAATCTGTAGTGCCTTACAATCTAAAGAAGCAACTTAGAATGTGGACATGGCAATGGTTAAACAGTGATATGATTTAGGTGTATCATTCAATGTCGTCTAGTCTTATTATTATCAGCCTATGCTTAATGTTATTGTCTCCTATGGTTCAGGATATAAGGTTCCTTCAATTGATGATTATAAAAGTAAACTTTTGAGCATCTCTATTTAAAAAGTAAATATTTATTTGGATGAAACAAAAATGACTTAGGTAACTAATGGATGTTCAATCGTTAGTGATGGTTAGACAAATAGAAGATATGAACCTATTATCAAATTTTCAATTTATTTTGCTAAGGAGACAATTTTTTAAGCTTATTAATGCATCTGGCCTTATAAGAAAAGTTGATGCTTTGTTTCAAATATTTGATAAAGTTGTGAATGAAGTTAGGTCAGAAAATAATGTACAGTTCATTATTGACAATGATTCTGCTTACAAGGCAGCTAGGAAAAGATTGCAAAGTAGGTATAATTCTTTTTATTGGACTCCTTATGTCTATATTGCATTGACCTAATATTAAAAAATATAAGAGATGCTAGATATTTTCCTATAATTGATGAGATCGTGCGGAAAGCAATGAAAATAATCAAATTTATATATAATCGTGCATAGGTGCTAAATTTGATTAGAAAGGATTTGACCAATGGTAATTGGTTTTGTCCTATTATAACAAAGCTTGCGACTTCTTGTCACTTTAATGTTTTGTTTTGATGAAAAAACAATTGAATTAAATATTTACAAGTGATAAGTGGGTTGTATCACAGTGTGCCATGTCTAATATTGGAGTGGATTTTTTTAAAATTATAATTGAAGATCATGAATTATAGTCTCAATTTTAATTTATAATTTGAGTTTATGAGCTTTCAGTGAGAGTACTCCATCTAGTTAATAGTGTGGAGGCAATAATAAGCTATTTTAAAGATGTCATACAGAGGGCGAATAAAGCAATCAAAGACAATACGAAAATAGACCTTTTTCATATACACCTTATCTTGCAATCATCAATGAGCGATAAGAAAGACAAATTTTTTCTCAGTTGTTTACAACAGGAGAATTTTTTAATTCCAGCGTCTATTTTAGACCAAATTTTATATAAAAAAACTGAAGTTAATAGGAGAATGCTATTAACTATTACAATAAATTTTTCTTATGAGACCATGCAAGATATCTTAAGCTTACAAATGAAGGTTTATAAGGATGCTTCTGGTGATTTTTTATGCTTATTGGTATTCGTCAAAGAGACAAGCTTAATCTGAGTATATATATACTACTTTTTATTTTTTCAAATTTAATCATCATTTTATTTTGTTTATAATAATATTACTTTTGTTGTCTTATAGTTGCTTGGTGGGACCAATTTAGGACTGTATTGCTTGGTAGAATCAATTCAAGACCATAACTGCAAAAATTTGCAATTCGAATTCTAAGTTAATGCGTGAGTGCAACAGAGTATAAAAGGAATTGTAGCACATTTGAATTCATTTATTCCAAGAAAAGGAATAGATTAGAATACATATGATTGAATGACTTGGTCTTCATTTGTTATAAATTAAAGCTTCGAGAAAAGTATATTATTATCATTGTTAAGTTGAATAGAATTTCTTGTAATTTCTTAATAAGTTAATTCATTTGTTTACTATAACTCTTAATAGAACAAGTAGATTTACAGTTCCAATTTACCTTGACTATATTGATCTTTTGGCAAATTAAGTTTTTGAAGAACCGAGTTTGATAAATGAGAGTGACTGAAAATATAATATTGTGAAATTACTGACATGTCATTTGTTGCAATGAATTTGAATGATGATAATGAAGAGGCTCCTCTCCATAACGAGAATTACCAAATGCGAATTGGGTTCAATGCGATTTGAATGAATATTCACTTGAATGAAGTCTCAAGTTTTCATTTCTCCTCTTCTTTTAATTTCACTTATTTTGATGTATATGTTAAATTCTATATATGCAATATAATTATAACTGTAAATATTTATATTTCAGGTTTTACTTCTAGTTAGTTGTTTCCTCAGTACGAACTCTTATTGTAAAATATAATATTTAAAAAGCTATGGGTGGTTATTATTCTTTTTATTTAATATTTTGATGTGATATTATTTATCATACGATGAAATTGTAACATTTTGAGTATTTTGTATTGTCCTTAATATTATATTTGTATATTATTTTATTGTTAATTTTTGTTATTATTTATATGTTAAACATGTGAAAAGTAATATTAATAGAAAGCAATAATTTTTATTATTTCAAATTTTTATTATTATAACTTTTGGAGACAAGGTTGATATAAAATTATTAATTATACAGTACAATATATTGAGGGACTATTTTGTAATTTTTTAAAAATAAGAATTATTTTATAAATTTAAAAAATTACTTGAAACAATACTCGATATTGACCGATACCAATATATTACTATACTAGAACCAAATTTGGTACCAATAACAATATAGTGTTTTTTTAACTCAAATAACTGAAATTTGAGTAAGCTTTTGTTTTTCATTTAGATAACCTCAATCCAATTAAATTTTAGATCAAAGTCGAACTTATTTTTAAAAAACCTCGATAACTCATTAAAATGCTAAGAAATCTTCTTTTTTTTAATTAAATTTTGAATTGATAGAAATAATAGTGAAAGACAATAAATCGTTAGGAGAGTAGAGTTACTCTCCTCCAACAAAATGACAATAGTAAGACAATCCCCCAAAGACAGCTAAGACGAAAACACAATTACAAGTAAACAAAGTCGGGAGAATAGAGAATTCTAGAGTCGATTGTTTACTTGGCTTGAAATCAAGCCAAACGTGAGAAATTTTTACCTGGGTGTATCTCTTTTTCTTCAAGCTTCCTTTAAATGTTGTTCCATGTTTGCTAGGTCAAGATTTTAACTTAAGGATCTCGTGGAAGTGCTACACACAGGATCAAACTTGGTCCAAGTAGGTGCCAAAACTCATTTTTTCTTCCCATTTAAGCATGTTATATTTCCCAACATATAAGTTGTTCCTTGACACTCTTGAAAAATTGTTTGTATTACTACATCCTTAAAATGTTCCTTATTTTGGAACTTCCTCTTATTTCTCTCTTTCCATGTCTTCTGCGCTGTTAAGGCTAGAATCTGCAACTTCCTCTTCCATTGTGGAGTGGAAGATTGTAATTGAAAAGTTCTCTCATCATATTTCTGATAGTATTGGAAAAAGGGAAGAGAAAGAATAGATGATCTTTTTTTTCTAGTTCTTCTTTGCATAAACTGCAAATCTCATCCAGATTTAGCATGAATTTTAATCGGTCCATAGTAGCAATCCTATTCTTAATTGGGGGATATCTTGTTCTGAAGTGTAAATCCATTTCCTATTGATGTTGCCAGAAAATCTCTCAACTAGAATTCCAAGCCAAAGATAACCATTACGGAGTTAGTGTTGTGAAAATTTGACGGATTAGAGCAGATTCGCAGCTAAGGAAGACTGAAAGAAATAGTAATAAACACACAGATTTTACGTGGAAAACTCCTAAGTTAGGGTAAAAATCACAAGCAAGGATAGAAGAATTTTACTACTGAGAAAATTGGAGAATTACAAGAAGAAAACTACACAAAATATTTTTGTGCCTCTCTCTCTCTCTCTTTTTTCCTTCTCTCTCTCCTCACACCTCTCTTTGAGATTGTGATACTTCCCTTTGTTTATCTCCTGCCTATTTATAGGCAATAGAATGAAGGGAAGGTTGGCCAATTTGGCCAAACTTCTTTGTTGTCTTATTAGGCAAGTTAGGCACTGAATTTCGATGCCTAATATGCCAATCAAAAAGCCAACCAAGTTTAACAGTTAGGATCAAAAGAACAAGCAAGTTTTAGCTACTGAATTGCTACAAGGAAGTGAATCATCTCATTGTGGATGATAAGAATAACAATCTTCGCCCTGTAAGTCAGCCCTGAAATGGCTAATATAGCATTGGGGTTTTGAGAAAGAGGACCATAACCAGTCCAGCTATCATGCTAAGAAGGCAACCTTTCCATTCCCTATTTTACAACAAACTTCACTAGCTACTTCATCCCTCTTCTTCAAAATTTGGTTAAGTAACCAAAAGTAGGATGATCTAGGTGAAAGGAACCATAGGTTGTTCCCTTTCAAAAAGTGGCTATAAAGCCATTTCATCGACAGTGAATGCTTATCTTAAATCACTGTCCAAAATCTTTAAAACAAAAAGATATGGTTGGCTACTCCTAAAGAGAGGATCCCTCACCCTCCCTTCTCCCTAGGTTTGCAAAAATCAGCCCATTTGACCTTAGGAAAACTTGAATTTCCATATGCTTTACCCCATAAAAAATCTCTCATTATTTCCTCAACGAATTTGATCAATTTCTTAGACAGAGGAAAACACAGGTTCCAATATATGTGGAGGGAGCATAAAACAAATTTAATTAACCAAACTCTACATCCAAAGGAAAGATCTGTTTGTCATTTTGCCGATTCTCATCTAAATTCTTTCAATTAATTGTAGGCATCATTGAAGGATAACCTTGTAGTAGTAATTATAGGAAGAGCGAGAGCAGGAATTTCCTATTCATACATTTTAGAGAGGAAATAGTGTCCTACAGAGATTCTGCCTTTAAAACAAGAACAAAATTACTTTTATTAAGATTCACCTTAAGACCTAACATCTCAGAAAACTCGTTGAGAGTATCTATCAATAGCTTAATAGATTCAGGATGAGTTTTAGAAAAGAGAATTAGACCATCTGTGAAGCAGACATGAATAAGAAAAATTCTTATGCATTTAGAGTGGTGTTTGAATTTGGGATTGTGAGAGACTTTATTGAGATAGCATTTCCATATATAGAATAAACATATATGGGGACAAAGGGTTTCCTTGTCTAATACCTCTCTTCCCCTTATTAATTCCAAAAAGGGTATAGTACTTAATCAGGGCACAATAGGCTGTAGTGGAGACACAAACTTTTTTTACCTAGTTGATAAAAATATTAGGGAAGATGAAAGCCTTAGTAACTTGAGAGAAACGGCCAACTAATTCAATCAAAAGCTTTATTAAATTCAATCTCAACTTCAGGGCACAAGGGTGTATATATATATATATATATATATATGATTTTAACGTATCTCTAAAACTTGAACTCTTAATTTGGATAGGAATATAGGAACCTTGGTTGAATGGTCGTCACGGCAGCTGACTCTTCTTCGCCGGCGGCAGCTCAACCTGAGCCCGTCGCCCGGTCTTATGCGGAGGCAATTTTTGGTACAACGAAAGTTAACCCCTCTCTCGATGAATCCCGTTCTTTTGCTTCAATGGTAAGAAATCGTGTCTTAACTGCCAAACCAGGAAAATATCGCGGTTTTCCTTCCATCTCTTTCTCCGATGATGATGTGGCTAAGCTATCGAAACCATTTCGTTTTGCTCTGATCGGAACATTAAATTTCGGCCGCCCCTCCATGGTTTGAAGGAATTGGATTTACAAGAGACTTTCGATTGGGTTTGATAGATGATACCCATATTCTGATCAATTTCGATAGTGAGACTGACTA
>JAOSBN010000001.1:29786921-29814695 GCA_027563595.1 Erythroxylum suave | reverse complement strand
TGAAGGTTTTCTTCTCTTCTGATTTTGACTCGTTGGATGAGGCTACTGTACAGGAGTCGCTCCAAGCTATGGAGGTTTTGCTATCCTCGGATCTCTTGGCCACCGAAAAGGTGATGCTGGACTTTTTGAAAGGTAGAATCAGTAGCTTACGAGCCCAATTCTCAGCCTGCTCCAGCTAGAGAGAAGACGCCAATCACTAGATGAGTCACTTCCAAGCTTTGAATGCTAGTGGAGACCCTTGCTGAGGACATCAAGCAGTCCAAGCTGGCGGCTGACAACCATATTGCTCAAATAAAAGCTTGGGAGAAAGAGATTGTGGCACTTCGAGCAAAGGTCGCTGCCGCTCGGCAAGAAGTATTAAGGCATTGGGCCTCCTTAGTGGGCAAAAAGGAAGCCTTGCGGATGCAAAAGCAGGAGGCCACCGAAAGTGGTGAGGAGCTAAAGAAGCTCTATCCCTCCATTGTAGCAGGCTCTTCCAATCTGAGGGGCGCTGAAAGAACAATTCATGACTGCCTGGTCCAGTGGGACGAGATCCGTCATACTCAATATTCCTTTCTGTAACCTTTGTGGACTGTACATGTAGCCTGCTCTAGAAGCGGCCTATTTTGGAAGGACTTTTGTATTTGGCTTTGCGATATTTGACCTTGAATGAATGACTAACGCACCAAATTTTCGTTCCATTTATTTATGTTAAACCGATTACTCTTACACAAACTTGGGCAGCCCACTCCACAACAATTTTCTTAGTGGCCGCCCAACGATGCGAACATTTAAACCCTACTCGTTTTGAATGTTTTCCCACATGGTGGGATAATATCTCTTTAAGTACTTGCCGTTGATGTACTTGCTGTGAACTTCTCCGGATAGGCTTGATAACCAGTAGGCATTCCTAAGCAATACTTTGTGGACTCTGGATGGCCCTTCCCAGTTCGCTGACCATTTCCTGTACACCCGATCTTTGCTTCCAATGGGCAGTACCAACTTCTAGACCAAATCACCTTCATCAAAATCTATCCTTCTTACTTTCTTATCGTAGGCTCTAGCCACCTTCTTTTTCTGTAGAACCATCTTATTGAGGGCATCCATCCTCACGTGGTCCAACTCCTCTAGCTCTATCATCATGGCTTGTTAGTAGTCCTCTGGCGTCAAATTATTTTGCGATGCAACTCTTAAAGATGGCACCATTACTTCCATAGGTAATACAACGTCATGTCCGAAAGTCAATGAAAACGGGTCACCCCAGTCGCGCTTCGTTTCGATGTCCTATATGCCCATAGAGTCTCTGAGAGAAGGTTGTGCCAGTCCCTAGGATTGTCCTCCATCATCTTTTGTAGAATGTTAATTATGACTTTATTTGAGGCCTCGGCTTGTCCATTTGCCTGAGGATAATATGGACTTGACCTTAGTAATTTAATACCGTAATCCTCTGCGAATTCTCTGACTAATTCTCCAGTGAACATTGTCCTTTGGTCAGTGGTAATTGACTCAGGGATCCCAAATCTGTGGATCAAATTTTCCTTGATGAATTGAATGACTTCTTTCTGCTCGACTTTCCTCATCGGTAGAGCCTCCACCTACTTGGTGAAGAAATCCGTGGCCACTATGATGAAAGAATAGCCTTTGGATGACGTTGGGTAAATTTTCCCAATCAGGTCAATGGCCCACCCACGAAAGGTCCAAGACTTGATTATACTTGTCAACTCCTTCGCTGGTAGTCTCTGGATTTTCCCGTGTCTCTGACACTGCTTACAGCCCTTAGCATACCTGAAACAGTCATCGAATATTCAAGGCTGCTAGTAACCGTGTCTACGAATCAACCAACGTATTTTCTCGCCGGATTGATGAGCACCACACACACCTTCATGCATTTATTTCAAGACTTCCATTGACTCCACCGGGCCTAAACATCTAAGGAGGAGGCCATCGGTACTTTTCCTGTACAGAGTACCTTCGACTAGGAGATAGTTCAGTGCCTGCATCTTGATTCTATAGGGTGTCCTTTCTTTTGGATTTTCCAAGTATTCTATAATAGAGCTCCTCCAGTCACCAGCGCACTCTACATCAGTATTGAACACATCCACTAGCATCCCTCGGCCTTCGATAGCAGGATGATTTTTCTTCCGGATAAGGATGAACTTATGCATCAACTCATTGAACATCTTTATTCCAGAAGCCACCCTAGCCATCGAAGCTGCCTCCCAATTATCTTCTTGTGGAATATAGAATAGATCTACGCACTCAAAATCGTCTAACAACTAAACCACAGCAGCAAAATATGGTGCCAGAGAAAAACTTCTACATTTGTATTCGCCGTTTAGTTGTCTAATGACCAGTTGTGAATCCCCATATATGGCTAAGTCTTTAGCACTGAATTTTTTGAGGATCTCCATCCCAATTATTAGAGCTTCATACTCAGCTTGATTGTTGGTGTATGAAAAGTTGAGATTGACAGAGAGCGTAGTTTTGATACCTGTTGGGGATATGATAATGACTCTTGCCCTAGCGGCATCAGTTGTGCTAGACCCATCAAACTTTAAAATCCATGGGACTTTTTCTAAATAGAACACGTTCAGATTCGGTTCTCCAGTGTCGGGGACCTCTACACTCGGATGATTGGCCAGGAAATTTGTGATGGCTTGCCCTTTCACAGACTTCTGAGGTGGGAACTGGAGAGAGAACTCGGCTAACGCAATAACCCATTTTCCTATTCTCCCAGTGATAATCGGCCTTGTCAACATGTACTTAATCATGTCAGTGTTGGACACCACAAACACCAAATTTCCCATCATGTAATGCCTTAACTTAGTGCACACGAAATATAAGGCCAGACACACTTTTTCAATTGGAGAATATTTAACTTCTTCATCTTTAAGAGTCCTACTCAAATAGTAAATGGCCTGTTCATTACCTTTAGTGTTGTTCTAAGATAAAACACATCCGATTGAAGTTTCTGACGCTGCTAAGTATAAACAGAGGGGATGGTCTTTCCTTGGCGGCATGAGCACTGGTGGTAAAGACAAATATTCCTTTATCTTGTCAAATGCTTGCTGGTGTCTGTCCTCCCACAGAAAATCTTCTTCTTTCTTCAGTTTGAGCAGCTCCGAAAAGACCTTTGTCTTGCCTGCCAAGTTAGAGATGAACCTCCTTAGGTAATTAATCTGACCCAGGAACCTTTATAGCTCCTTTTTGTTTTTAGGAGGCTCTGCCTGCGCAATCACCTTAGCCTTGTTATCATCCACCTCCACGCCCCTTTGATGGACTAGGAATCTAAGAAAATTTCTAGTTCTGACTCCAAAGGCACACTTTAGTGGATTGAGCTTGAGCTAATGTCTCCTTAGTCTCTCGAATCCCTGCCTGAGATGCTCTACATGGTCACCCTATTTTTTGGACTTGATAACCCTGTCATCGATGTAGATTTCGACAATTTTTCCAATAATATCATGAAAAATGAGGTTCATGGCTCTTTGATAAGTAGCTCCAGGGTTCTTTAGCCCAAAGGGCATCATAACCCATTCAAATGTACCAATTTCCCCTGGACACCGGAACGTTGTCTTATGAATATCATCCTCAACAATTTTGATTTGATTATAGCCAGTAAAACATTCCTAAAATGTTAATATTTCATGGTTGGCCATGGCATCAATAAGCTTGTCACTAACCAGCATTACATACACATCCTTGGGTGTGGCAGCATTTAAGTCCCGAAAATCTACACATACTCTAATTTTTTCGTTTTTCTTAACTACAGGGATTATATTTGCCAACCACTTGGTATACTTAGCTGGCCTGATAAAACCTACTTTGAGGAGCCTCTTTATTTCTTCTTTCACCTTCATCTCGACTTCCTTGGACATCCTCCTGGGTGGTTGCTGAAAAGACAAAATTCAAGTCTGATGGGCAGTCGGTGTTCCACTAAACTCCGACTTAGCCCTGGCATATCCTTGTAATCCCATGCGAAACAATCTTTGTACTCATGAAGTAGCTTGATTATCTCCTTACGTAATTATTTACTAATAAGGCCAGTGATGTATGTCACCTTAGGATCCTCGGCAGTATTCAAGTTGATTTCTTCCAGAGGGTCTTTCACTTGGAGTCTCTCATCTTCCATTTTGGGTGGCGCGACTTATAGCTCCTCTAGATTTATTTCATCTCTTACTATTTCTGGGATTTCCCCTTTATACACTAACTCTGTCCCGAACATCTCGACTTCATGGTTGACTACTAGTTGTTTCTTGATCTGCTGCAAAATTGCTTCCTGGGTGACCCTTGCAACCACCAGCCACCCTTCTTTACCTCCTCGAGCGATCATTGGCCTGACTGGCCAGTGTCTCCTTCCATCAACCTCGGTGGCCTGATGCTTTTATCCTTCTCGTTGGCACCGGTTGTTTGTAGTAGCAAATGCTTGCCCTTGGCGAATTTCATCAGCATAGGCCTGCCTTCTTTGTCCTATCCCTCAAAGGTAATTGATGTAATGTCTCTGTGGTAATAACAGGCATCCACCAAATTGACTTCAGCACTGAAAGGATTATTGTCTACCTTGACCATTTCCACGTTGTCGCCATGCCAGAATAATAAGAACTGGTGAAGAGAGGACGACACACACATGTTTACGTGAATCCAATCTCTGCCCAGAAGCAACTTGTAACTCGCGTTAGTGTTGATTACGAAGAAAGCAGACACGCATGTCTTACTCTCCACTGTGATTTGTAGTGGAACTACTCCCAAAGTCCTTGCTACGTCCCCGGTCATCGCAGTCACCACTAGGTCTGTGGCAATGATGTCCTCTTCCCTTTTCCCAAGTCCTAATAGCACTTTCAAGGGAATCACAATTATAGCTACTCTATTGTCCACCAAAACTCTGTTCAGTGGCTTTCCATTGACGCAAGCCCGTATGTACAATGGTTTAGTGTGATTCACTGTCAACGGCTTGTCGAACGTTAGAGCTTTGCTTTCCTTGGGGTCCTGCATTTTCTCTGAAAACTTCTCCACTGGACTTTATTCTTCTTCTGCAGCTGAAACCTTTCTTTCATCTCTCGACTTATCTTTCACCTCGTCATTAGGATCGACACGTCGAAAAATAGTTGGTAATAGCACCAAAGCAGCTCCCAAGTAATAAACAGGGACATCACCGACGTGGAAGTAACTTTCTTCCTGGCCCTCGATATCATCATCCTCGGTTGCCTTTCTTCTGAACTTGTTCCTTTGACTCTCTCCTTCACAGTGCTCAACCATCTGCTTGGTCATGTTGATTAACTCTTTACCTTTGACAAGTATCTCTTGTTTTTCCACCAAGTGAACCATGGTCTGTATCTGAAGTTTTGCCTCCAGTTCTTCTTTTTCCTGGAATAGTCTCTTGGTCAACTTCTTGCGTTGTAACCTTCTTTTCTTTGTTTTAGCGTTTCTCTGAGTAGCAGTAAGTGTTTCCTTCTTGTCCTTCCTTCTGCTTTTCACCCAAATCCACTCTCCAGCTCTCCTGGGTATTGGTGGCTTGACAAATTTCTGGTGACCACCAGTATTGATGGCTACCTAGTCACCAGCTTCATTGTTATTTCTGGTGACCCGGCTACCGATCCTTTCCAGTGCACTGATTCTCCCTTTAGACGCAATGGTGAGGCCGTCTTCCCTTTTCCACATGTTCGACTTTTTAGGCCTCCACACTTGATTCGTATGTTCTTGCGTCCTCTTCTGGTTGAGCCAACTTCTCATATGGACACTTGCCACTTTCACTGACCCTACCGGGAGTGGATTCTTGTCAATGAGCATTGCCTCCTCTGGAAACTTCAGAATCTTTCTGTTGATGGGATCTTGAATCACGTTCCTGAAGGCCCAGCGCATGATGGTAGAATAAGTCCACGCATTATGGTATTTGCAATAGTCTTTGGCCTTCACCTCCTCCTTAGTAGGCAAAACGTGGTCTTCCAGCAAGGAAATAAAGTCAATTTTCATGAGATAATCAAAAATTTTTGATGTCTTACTTACATCGAAAGTGCACCTATTCCCCCTCTTGTCGTTGTTTTGTTGCACTGCAGGGGGCATTGTTAGGTGTGGGCATACTATGCTTCCAGTATCGAATATGGCAGTTATAGCAACCTCCACTTTAGCATTGCGGACTTCCTTGAAATAGGTCCCCATGGCTTGCTTTTTGAGCTTATGGTCTTCTTTAAGTAGCTCCTCGTATTCTGTCACCTTTATAGCCAACTCAAAAAAGTCTCTAATGTCCATCCCTTGAAACTTTTTCCTCAATTTCAGGTCCAGACCTTTTTGCACCATTTTCACGAATTCAGTCTCCAGAATATTGATCCTGCACTTGTTTCTCATCCTTTTGAACCTGGTGATGAAGTCATCCACCCTCTCTCTCGCGCGCTAAGTAAGTCTGGACAAATTCATGATACTGACTTCGGGTTCGCTTTTATAGAACTGGGCATGGAAAACTCTTATCATATCAGCCCAACCAAACACGGAGTCCCTTGGCAGTGACACGTACCAAGAGAAAGCAGCTCCAGTTAGTGAATTCGGGAACAACTTCAACAGCAGATACTGGTAGTTATCATAGCTAGAAAATTTCGAGCATTGAGTGGTGAACCTCGCTATGTGCTCGATGGTAGACTGCCCGTCCTCTCCATAAAATAACGTAAAATTTGGAATTTTTACACCTCTGGGAAAGCTGCTCTGTCTATGAATTCAGGATAAGGCTTCCTAAACTTGAGTCAGACAATCTGATCGAATCCGGGGCCATATAATTCTTGGGCGATCTCTCGAAGTGCATCCCTAGTAATATGATCGATCGCCTGAGTATTTTTCCCGTGCATTGCTTGGCCCATAGTCACCGGCTGTTGGACAGCCTGGTGACCTGTACTCCTTGGGAGTTCCTGCATCTAATTGGTCACCAGACTCCCATTGTCCCCTGAGCTCATTCTCTCTTCATAGAGTGGAGGTTGAGTCGCTGGTCCAGTGTGGCTGTGGAACTGAATAGGGGTCTTGTGGTTGATGGACACTGGAGGCATGGCAGCACTCGGTGTCTCATCCTTTCTGTGCAGTGGCTGGTAAGTGGTCACCAGCTGTTTCTCCTTATTGGGGCTGTCAATCCTGGTGGACTGCCCCCGAGCACCTTCAAGGGAGAAATTTCTCCCAACTAGGCCACCTTGGCTAGCGGCTCTTCACCTCCAGTTGGAGTGATCGTAGACGCCACTAGCTGATTTTCAGTGGCCACTAGTAACTTACTGGCCTGCGATTCACTTGGTGCAACGTCTTACTTGATTCTCCTCTGCCTATGCCTTTGTCTTTCTCTGGCATGGCAAATCTAGTGATCGCAACCAAAATCTCCTTTTGATTACTCCCTACGGTGTTCAAAAGAGTGCGTGTTTCAGCTGTTGATTTCTCTATGGCCTCTAGACCTTTGTTAAAAGGATCTCAATGTTGCTTGCTTGACTTAGCTCAACGGGTTGAGGTTGGCCTTCCTGCGTTGCTGTTGCAACGTCCTCCATATCATCATCTCCACCAAGGGAAACGTCAGTACTCTTACTAAATCTTGTTTTTTCCATTGCGTGGGTCCCACCGAGTGTGCCAAAAATATGTTTGGCCTTTATTTGATTAAAGGACAACACGTAGTCCTTTGTTTGGTTTGTCAATGAATTTCGAGCGTGCCAGGAAATTAAAGTGTTTCCAAACTAGAAAAAAGATTATTGCACCTCGCAATCTGACTGAAATTAAAAACGACTATGTATTGCTAAAAAAGAGACAAAAATCTAATAGAAAATAATTTGCTTCATTGGTAAACAAATTGTCAAAAACGCAATGACTAAGAAATTGAAAAATAGCTAACGACAATTGAAAGGAAAAGGACTAGGCTAGGAAAAAAATAAAAGGCTACCGAAAATAATAAGCTAAAGAACTCAAAATTTTGCTGGGGTGCCAAGCTTGTTGATATTTCAAAGGTTGGATCCTTTTTTCTTCTTTAAAGCTCCTATTTATAGCCAAAAATGTTGAGTGTCCTACTGCAATTGAACTTGTAATCTTGATAAAATCGTATCCCACTAGATAAAGATAAAGTTTAAATAAACCTCATCCTATCCACTAGGATAGAGTTGGGCTGGTGTCTATCATCTTATCCTCTTATCTCCTCTTTAAATTTGGATTCATAAACTCTCAATCCAACTCCAACTCTACTACGTCCTCTTCTGCTGAACACCGAACTCTAATGGGCCAAGGCCAGTGTTTGGACTTCGAATCGTGGATTTTTTTGGGCTTCGGGTTTTCGGCCCAAAATAGTAAAAAATGAGTCGAACCCATTTTTCGGTGTAAACAGTTTCAACAAGATGAAGTTACTGGTCAATGTATTGTTGGATATGTGGATTCTGATTATGTAGGTGATTTGGATAAGCTTAGGTTCAATATAGGTTTTCTATTCACTCTTATTAGAGGTCCAGTGAGTTGGAGATCAACTTTGTAATCTATAGTTGTTGTGTCTACTATTAAGGCGGAATACATGGCAATAACAGAATCTATTAAAGAAGTCATCTGGCTTCAAGAGTTGCTTGATGACTTAGGGGTCCAATAGGACCATGTGGAGGTTCATTGCGATAGTCAGAGTGCTATTTATTTAGAAAAGAATTAAGTTCATCACGCACGTACAAAACACATTGATGTGAGTTTCCATTTTGTTCGTGAGATTATTAATGAGGGAGATATTTTTCTTCAGAAACATGGGACCGCTGTCATTCCTTCTGATATGTTAACAAAACCAGTTTTGTTGCTCAAGTTTAATCATTGCTTAGACTTGATTGGCATTTGTAAAATTTGTTGAAATCCCCGTAGGGGATTGGGAGATGACCACTGGGAGTTTCACTTCAAGGGTTTGAGCCAAGGTGGAGATTGTTGATTATTGTCTCAAACAATAGTCAAAAGTGTTTTTTGGGTGGCTTTCGGTGCAAGGTCTTCGGTGGCTTTCAGTGCAACAAGTTGGCTAGCTATATTTTATAGCTGGCCTTCACCCATGGTTCTCTATAAAAGGAGAAACATGGTAGCAAAGACAGAAAAATAGCAAATGAGAAATTGTTTTGTAATTTTTCAGTTTTCTCTTCCTATTAGGAGCGTGTGAGCTTGGGTTAATTTAGGTCTTTAGAAAATTGAGTGATAAATACTATTGTATGCTCTCATTGATTATAGTAAAATACTATGTCGTCTCCAAACTGAACGTAGGCATTGCCGAACTAGTATAAATCTTGGTGTTGTGATTTGGTTATTTTTCTATCCTATCAATTGCTGTTTTATTTTTCACTCCAAATTGATTAACGTTTCCGCACAACGTACACTATAACCTATAATCAACAACTTAAAACTTTCCAACCTGATATACAATAAGAATAAGCAGGCTCATCGAAGAACACATACCAATCGGCGAAGGATAAGAAATTTTATCTGGTGGTTTGGCAGAATCTGCAATATTAGTGTTTACACCGAAAAATGGATTCGACTCATTTTACTGTTTTGGGCAAAAACTCGAAGCCCAAAGAAGATTCATGGTTTGAAGTCCAGACACTAGTCCTGGCCCATCAGACTTTAGTGTCCAGCAGAGAAGGATATAGCAGAGTTGAAGTTGGATTGGGAGTCTAGAAGTCCAAGTTTAAAGAGGAGATAAGAGGATAAGATGATAGACATCAGCCCAAACTTTATCTCCATTAGATAAGATAGAGTTTTATCCAACGTTTATCTTTATCTAGTGGGATAAAATTTTATCAAGATTACAAGTTTAATTGGAATAGGACACTCATTACCGTTGGCTATAAATAGGAGTTTTGAAGTGGGAAAAAGGATCCAACCCCTGACAAATCAAAAGCTTGGCATCCCAGCAAATCTTTGCACTTTTAGTTTATTTCTTTTTTAACAATCCTTTATTTTTCCTAGCCTAGCATTTTTCTTTTCAATTGTCTCGCTATTTTTCAATTTCCTTAGTCATTGCGTTTTTGCCAATTTGTTTATCAATGAAGTAAAGTACTTTCTGTTAGATTTTTGTCTCTTTTCTAGCAATACACAGTCGTTTTAAATTTCAATCAGATTACGAGGCACAACAATCTTTTTTCCTATTTTTTCTAGTTTGAAAACAATTTAATTTCTTGACACACTCACAAACCAAACAAAAGGCTACGTGTTGTCCTTTAGTCGCAATAAAGGCCAAACAATTAGCAACGCTTATTCCCCGTTTAAAGGTCGGAGCCCATAAATGAACTGCAGAGAACAGTTGCAGTAGACATTTTTAGCCATTAGTAATTAAGAAAGTGGTTTCGTCAGTTCTTCGTCCAATAACTTGCAGCTTTAATGATCAAGTAGGGACATGTCAAGTTCCAGTAAAAAGAAGTGAAGAAAACATTAAAAAAAAACTAGAGTTTATTGAAATACAAAATCGAAAAGCAAGTTTGAGAGATGAAAGAAATCAACTATTTTCCCAGATCCTCCCATCGGTCTTCTGAATCCATACGTCTAATATTATTAACAATAAAAGTCAACGACTCAAGCTTCACACAAAAACAGAATTGCCCAGACGGAGATTATCAGCAAAACGGATCCAATTCACCGATTAAAGTATAGAACAAAGTTGTAATTGAAACTTCGCAAGGATATAGTTTCGCAAAAATTTTGATTCAGTTACAAATGCTTTGAACTGTATCTATGGTTGCTTGATATAAAGTAACTATGTCAGCGATTGTAAATTTTTCTAACACAAACGAAAACAGAAAAATTAAACATGAAATAAACAAATCAACAGTTGAGATTTGATAACATAGTTCGGCATACCTTGCCTACATTTACAGGGCTCTCTCTCAGCTTAATCACTTTCACTGAAGAACAACAGTTTTATGTAAGGTCTTTCTGAGCCAACATCATTCAACTTTTGACTCTATCCACTCATTCTCATACTCGTAAAAGAATTTCACTCCCAATAATACGACCTCCTTATGCTAACCTCAACATAAAATTTTCACAATAATGTTTGATATTAAAGATAGAAAATTAAACACTCAAGTGATTGAGACAATAAGAACATAAACAAAGAGAACACTTGAGGTAAAAATAACTCTCCTAAATATAAAGCTTCATCTGTCAAAAGTGGGCGGACTGGTAAAACAATATCTGCTATGAATTATTGAAAAGAGTCACACTCAATCTACACACATAGCAGCACCAATAACCATCAATTGAACAAACATTTCATCACTGAAAAATCACCAAAAATACAGCTGCAACGACACGTATACTAAACATTTTTCACTCAAAAATCAATATCTGGACAACCCTGGAAATCACACAACGACACAAAAAACATATTTGTACAAGACGGATAGAATCACCAAACAAAACAGTTGCCAATGATAACTCAATACTCTCAAAAATACAACTACCAAGTCACCATGTTCAGGCCGTTTTTCTCACATGAAAAGGATGAAGTAATAGTCTAATTATTCACCCACATGTGCAAAAATGCAGCTACCAAAAATAACTCAATAAAGCATGTAATTACTTACACAAAAACAAAGAGGTATAGCTGCACATACAATCTTACTGCCCATTTTTTACTACCAAAAAAGCACACGACTTCAGTCCAAAAGATTACACAAAACCCAAAAAAAATGCATATGTAAATTGTCAATCATAATCTTCACAAATTCAGCTACCTTAGGTAACCATTATCACCAAAGTAGGCTTCTCAAAGATTGCTACAAAATCATAAAAAAATATGCACACTATCTTTATTTAGATATGATAATTTTATTTCAAATAATAAATTATATCTTCACTGAGATTTTATTTTTCATGTAATATTATCTTCAAGAATTTCACATAAGTTAGAATAATTGTCATAGTAAAATTTTACAAATAACCAACAATGTCTGATTACAAATAATGTCTAAAATCAACAACAAAGCAGAAGACAAAGAAAAGTAAGAAGCCTTGGAGTGGAGATGGCAAGGAGACAAAATCATAAGATGTTGCGTTCCATGTGTGTCGGAGCTAACCAACATAAAAGTAAAACCTAGACCACACTTATTTTATTTTTATTCTTCCGCTAAAACCTCTATTGGCTAATATTTCTCATTTTTTCTCGAAAGAAAGAATTTGAGGAACAGTGACAGGTTCCCAGAGAACAGACTTCTCGTCTTTAAGCTTGTCACTATTACAGGAATATCCATCCTTCTCATTGTAGAAGTAGTGAAAAATGTGGCTCATCTTCCATATGAAATCCTTGCAAGCTTTTGGGACTTCACTGTCTTTTGTTTCCAACACCATTCGTAGCAACTCCACTCTGTAACTCTCTATCAGTCTCTTAGTTTCGCTCACTGCTTCGTCTTCAGTCATTGAACTTTGAAGCATTCTCAGGATTACACTGCTCAGCTTACCCTGTTCACCTTCTCTCTGCAAAAATTGTTCATTTTTTATTTTGCGGGGAAAAAGAAAAAAAGCTAAGAGTAACTTGGAATGGTGGTTAATGGTGTTTCGTGTTTTGTGATTACCTTATCGGATGCAAGGTCATTGAGAAGTCGACCAACTAAGCTGACATGTCTGAAGAGATTATCGTACTCCACAGAAGCAAGCACTTCTTCAGACAACAAGGGCCCAATGGAAAACAGACGTATGAGGATGATAGGTCCTAGTGCAAGTGAAACGATGGAGGTTTCGATGTATTCCTCCATCGTTGGAACACGATTCTCTCTAAGCCACTCTGCTTCTTTCATCATTGAACTTAGCAAATCATGCCACTGCACATCAAAATTCAACTTCAGTTCTTGCCCTGGAATTATGGGAATTATGAAAACAAAGTATGTATGTTTCTAAGGAACACCCACTGAATTGACTATATGGTGTGTCACATCTCTTGCTTGTTGACGAGAAGCTAAGGAGCCAAGCTCATTGATCAAGGTTTCAAGTGCAGAGAACAATATCTCGACAGTTTTTGAGCAGTAACCAATGCTGGAATCTCCTTGCCACCTGTGGAAATTCATTAGAAAAGTTTTCTTAATCAAGGGTCTATTCCAATTCCTGAGACAGATTTGATTACAGAGAAAAGAATAAAAAGGATCAATCTCAGACCTTCCAAATAGTTCAAGCATGTTCTCCAATTCTTCCTTTGAACCAGCGAAATCAAAGAAGTCGTCCATCAGGGTTGACATGACAGAGTTCTTAGCCATGGACATGCGAGCCTCTGAATCTTCAGGGGCAATCAAAACCGCAGCAATAGACATATATCCGTAGGTTAGCTTTTGCCTCGGAAAGTTTAGTTCTCCGATTCTACTCTCCTCCACCCATCTGATTCCATAAACACAATATGAGTCTTCTTGCTGTTTTAATCCTTAAAATATAAACGCGTGTTTATATAGACAAAAGTTTTATAAAAAATTTTGAATTTTTGTATAGTTTTCAAATTTTAAGAAAACTCATTTTTTTAAAGTTCGTTTAAAAAATTACAAACTATGAATTTAACTTAATTTTTAATTTATTCATATAAATTAAATTTGATAAAAATTAATAATTTAAATTTTTAATTAATTATTAATTAGATCAATTTTAATTAATTTGTAAAATTTAATAATTGTGTTATTATCGTTATATAAATAGAATACAAAGTTTTTTGTAAAATTCAAAACATAGAAAGTTTTTCAAATATTTTAAAAATTAAGACATACGTTAAAATTTTTTAAAACTTAAAAAAAAAAAACTCTTATCTGTTATCCAATGAACAAACGACGAAAATTACTGTATACTTCTCAAGTTGCTGGAGTTCATCCCTATATATGGACTGGCACAGGTTGAAATCTCGGAGAGATAATTCTATGAACGATTTGCTGCCGATTGGAGTCCTGAAATTACACAAAAACTCATTTTGAGAAAAACTAGAACAGACCGTTGATCATGCATAATAGAATATAAAAAACTTCACTTACTCACCTATATGATGTTTTAAGAAGTTCAATATTGTTAAGTTGATGCCATTCCAAGTTTCTCCTTTCTTCTAGTCTATCCAAGCTATCATATTTGAACCTCAGAGCACGTTTAACCTGAAAAAACTTGTCAGAATCATAAAACCTGAGACAAATATGTTCTTCATCAGATTGAGTTTCTAAAGTTTGGCATTACCTCTTCGTTCATTATTTTGTCATGGAACGATCCATTTCGTAGTTCCTGATTCAGATAAGAATGTGTCCATTCTCTTATCCTATCAAGGATCGGCTCTTTCTGGTAAATCTTTGTCAACGAAGCTTTATATAACTCCAGGATTGTGTCAGCGTTCTCAAATTGGAGACTCACTGCGCTGAAGAAACCTTTCTTGTCTTGGAATTGTTCTAATGCGTCTGTCACAAAATGATTTAGGTGATTACAAGCTAAACCTTGGAGATTATGGGTAATTACCACAAATCACAATTAAGGTACCTGAAGAGACATCATATCCATTCATCCGAAGCAACCTGAATCCCATGGCAAGACAATTAATGTCTGAAAATATTTCTTCACTGCCCTGCAACCAACATCTTTTAAGACCACCAAAAATGCAGGTTAACTTAATAGAGGAAAAGAAAAAAAAGAAGAGAAATAATAAAGAAATGACAAAGAAGAGTACCTGTAAATATGAGCCATAGCATTTTGGATTTCTTCATGGAAAAATCGGTCTATCACTAGCTTTCGAAGGTTGTCAACAGTGCAAAGTTGAATGTAGATGTCTAGTGGGTATGCTGTGGGAACTGATTAAAAAAAAACTTTAGTTGTTATATATCAAACCAAAACAAAGTCAAATATGAGTGATCACAGTTCGGTGATAAAAAGGTTCGAATTTGATTTAATAAGTTTAAAAAAATTTCTTAGATTCAATTAATTGTATAAAGTTGGTCATATTCAACTTAAATCAAAAAATTAAAATGCTTCATAATAAGAAAGAAATAAAAAAAGACGTGAACCGGATTTATAATTTAACAATTTTAATCTAATTAGTTATATGAAATTAGGAAGTATTTACCTAAAATTAAAAAATTAAAAAAAATTATTTAAACTTTAACGATTCATAATTAAAAGCGAATAAAAAAGAGAATTGTGCCATATTTTTAAAAAATATTTTAAATTAGACTTTGAGTATTAAAAATATTTTTTATTGAATTTCTATCATAATATCTTAGGAGAGATTATTTCAACTTAATCCTAATAGTGAATTTCGTTACCATTTACAAAAATTAAGTATTGATAATCTTAGTGATATTAAATAAAAAATATTCTTTAAAAATGAGTAAATTTAGTATAAAAATGATGATAAAAAGAATGAAAAATCTTCATACTTGTGTTGTGAAATCTGTCCAAAACAGATTTAAGATAATTGTAGCATTTATGATGATGGTTGTGGATCAAAGCAGCAGCTGTTGCAGATGGTGAATTGAACAGTGACCCATTGCTCTTCTGATGTTTCATTACCATTTCCCAGTCGTAATAATTTCCTCTCAATCCCAATCCTTCCAAAAGATATGCCAAATGTCTTTCTTTTCCTTCCATACGGTACCTATGAGGTTCATTAATTGATAATTTTATTTTTTAAAATATAGTAGTTGAAAATTTGACATTTAAAATAATTCAAGGCGGTGTCAACAAAATTTTGAAAATATCTTAAAGATAAATTTTTTGCTATGATTTTTTCAAAAGTTAAAAATGTTGAAAGGTTGTAAAAATAAAGAAAATCAAAAGTTGTCAAATTTTATAAGCTAAGGTACCTTAAAGTAAGATTTTTTTTACTAATAACATAAATTTTTATATATATTTAGAAGTCATGTCAGAAAATAAAGATTATAGTATATTTAATAAATTATCAAAGGATCATAATATATTACTATTTAAAATAAACACTTATTGACGTTTATCCTTTTTTTTTCAATTAAATCAAAAGAAGATACCAAGGTATAAATAAGTGGCAGAAAAACCTCTGAATTTGATTGTTCCTTTCTCGCAGTAATCCTTCAACCAGAACTGGATCCAAAGGCATGTTTAATCCGCTATCTAAGGCACTTTTGATCATACCACCAAATGTTATATCAAAGCCAATAGGTTTAAGTTGTCTTCTATCGACAGCTGCCCAGAAATTAGCCGCTAGAAATTCTAAACCTGAAAAATACATAAATAAATTCCCAAAAATATTTAATCCATTTAATATTCTTTTTTCTAAACCTGAAAAATACATAAATAAATTCCCAAAAATATTTAATCCATTTAATATTCTTTTTATATTCCCAAGACGACTCATGTTCAATTCTCAAAATAGTATTGGGTATTGGGGACAGTCTCTAAACTTATATCAATGCACAAAATAGCATTAAATAAAGTTAGAAAGGGTTGTTTTAGACAGAGAATCCATAGTCCATGCAAACATAGATTAGGAACAAAACCGACCCTTGTTCACTAGTTGTTCTCCGACACTCCACTTGCTTAGAGCTAGAACACAAGCGAGTGTGGAGGACAGAGAGTCCTTGACGAGCAATGGATGTGCATCATCAAGGCACCATGATCCATCAGGCTGCTGGTGTTTCATCACCCAATCCAAGCTTTCCGGGAACAATGGTTCTGATTGCTTCTTCTTCTCCTCCTCCTCTCGAGACGGGACCATGGCCACCCATGCAGTGTCGTACGGTGAAGCCGATAGCTTCACGTTCCCCAGAACCTCCGACGCTACTCTCTTCACTACGTTACTTGACTTCTCTCCGTCCTAACACATTCATGTCAAAATGATTCAAATCAAACACCATTTTTGAATGAGCAAGAACCAGAAGAGATGGGAGTATTGAATGATCTGTATCTTACGGAGGCAACTTTACGAATCACCTTAGGATCGATAGGCGTTTGAGAACGAACACCTGTTGATTAACAATGTCCAAACATAAGCATGTGTTAAGATCACAAAGTTGATGATAATATAAATGATCATGTGTACAGAATCTTACCTGCTGAGATAGGTCTGGTTTCATAGTGCTGAGTAGGTCTTGGGGTAATTGGTTTCACAAGCAATATCATTTCTCGAGTTCGAGAGAGAGAGAGAGAGAATATAAGTTTATCTTATGTTTTATAAAAGAAGAATGGTTATTTATAGAGGTATTTACAACTAATGTTTTAAAAACTCAACCGATTCAGATAGTTCAATATTAAAAACTTTGAACAGTCTAACTTTTTAATTTAGTTTTTAATTTTTTAATTCAATTTATTTTTATAACTCTTATTGTCAAAAATCAATCAGTTTATTAATTAATTGGTTAATTTTCATAAATTAATAAGTTTTTATAAACCAAAATAAATCAATTAATTTTCATTCAACAATCTCTTTTTTAATTAAACTTTAAATTCTTCTGTCGTAAGGATAATATCTTTTAATCACATTTCTAGTTCTTTAACTTTATTCAATCTTTAACTGAATTTATGAAGGTCTATTACCAATTGAACCTTTTAAACCTCAAACTTCTTGTCTTATCGGTTTAACCTCTAGTTTGATTTTTAAAACTAGTCAATCTTAACAACTTGTATCAAAGACGTGAAAATGAGGAGAGAAAAAGATGATAACAATTAAAAAGAAAAAAGTAAATTTTTATTTTATATTTTACAGAAGAAACATGGTTATTTATGGAGTAATCATTCTTATTTATAATTTATAAAGCAAGCAAATAATTTATAAATCTAATTTAAAAATGTCAATTATAATAATCATTAATTTAGTACTCTTAGTGAATATCATAATTGCTAATACTCATTTAGATTTGTAATACATACTATATGGACTCAATTAAGATGGTTGGGTGTCATCGCTTTAAGTGTCTTCTAGTAACTGAATGATTTCTACAAGATTTTCTATTTTATTACAGAGAGTTTTTTTAGTAACTAAATGATTTGTACAAGGTTTTTATTTTATTAGAGAGTTTTTTTTTAAGATGATAAGGCAATTGTCCTAAAGAAACAGCTGAAGAGAAACGAACTGGGCTTGATAAGGTGGTTGGAACTTCACTCATGTTTATCTAGGCCTTTCCCTACTTACTCTTTTCTCCTGTTCCAAGCACACCAGTTACTGCTCATAAAATAACTTCTCTTGCTTGGATAAGTCTTTTCTATTATCTCCACCTCTTCCTCAACCAAACAAAACTATATTGTTGTCCATCCTTGTTTAAAGTTCATGTACCATATTTCATTGTGTTTTTCATCAATGGCCCACTCTCAGAAAATGCACTGTGGTACCTTTGGGCACACCCTACCCTCTATGCATGTGTTATCTCTCTTCCTCCCTTACGAATCTATCAACATCTGTGTGATAAAGAAAATGAAGGTTCCCTCTTGTGGACTTTCCTTGAGTGGTACCAACAACTAATGAGATGGAGGATGCAGCTCTAGCGAGTTATTAAAGAGCTCAAGTTGTTAAAGACTCCCTTAGAGAAATAGACTACTTAATGCTTCTTTTTCGTTCATCGACCTTATAGCACAAGGATCAAATTTTGATTTTTTTGCTTCAAATAACTTAAATCCAATCCAACTTTATACGGAACTAAAACTTATTTTAAAAAGATCCTTAACTCCATCTCCTTCGATGACAGAAGACTTTTCTCTGTTATCATCCAACTCTACACCCTCTCCTTCTCATAGTTCACTGTAGAAGGCATAAAAACTAATGTGGAGTCGTATTGTAGGAGACCCAGAAACCTTCAGAAACTTGAGGTTCATTCTCGATGTTGTGGAGGAACCAATCTCTCTGCCGGAAGCTATGTTGCAGTTAGAACCTACCAAATGGCAATCATCCCTCGTAGGCTACTTTCTTGAAAAGAGGATGGCATACCTCATTGTTCATCGATGGGTAGATCACAACTGGAAAAAAATGAGGTCTTTAGACCACTCTCATCACAGAGGATGACTTATTCATATTTTGGTTCTCTTCAGTTGAAATGGTAACAAAGCTGATGGATCTTAGGGCTTGGCATATTCAAAGTAAACCTTTATTCTTGCGAAAATGAGAAGTTGGTTTTAAGTTGGATAGGTCAGAGATTAGAACATTACCTATTTGATCAATATGCATAAGGTTCCTCTTGAGTATTGGTCATCGAAAGGTTTAAGCTACTCGGCTAGTTACATTGGCATACCTCTCGCCATGGATGAAGCACAGTGACCATTAAGCAGGTAGGTTACGCCAGGGATAATGTTGATGTTGAAAGAAAGAAACGCATGCCTGAAACCATACCTATAATGAGGTATGGTGAAGATAGCTAGCTAATTGAAGACAAAATACTTTTGTCTACTAATAAGCTTAAGGAAGCTGAATGCAAGCCCCTTATTGACAGGGTGAATAAAAGAATCTCTAAATGGAGCAACCAATTCTTGTCATATAGTGGTACAGTGCAATTAGTTGTCTTTATTCTTAACAACATACATGTTTATTGGTTATCGCGTTTAGTTATTCCTAAAGGAGTTATGAAGAAAATAAACAAAAGCATTAGAGATTTCATTTGGAATGGGCAGAATTCTAATGTTGAGAAAAATGCTAAAGTGAAACGAAGTGCCATATGCCTTCCTAAGTAAAATAGGGGTTTGGGAATCAACTCAGCTAACAGAATGAACAAAATTCTATTAGCTTAAAATTTATGGAGCATTTGATGTGATAAGGAGAGCTTATGGGTAAGGTGGGTTCACATGTATCACATCAGACAGAAAAACATCTGGTCTATTTCTCATAAACCAACTCATACCTTTCGACAGATTTTGCACACAAGATCATTTGTGCGCCCTCACATTTAGCAATAAATTTGTAATGGGGTAAGCACTTCTTTTTGTTTGGTCATTGGCATGAATTGGGCCTCCTCTGTAATGCTTCACTCTTTCTAGCTAAGAGTTTCTATTCTAGAAGATATTAAAGTGCAAGTGTCAATTCAAAACAATAGGTGGCATTGGCTTTTCCACAGAAGTAAAAGAATTGGAATGACTGTAGAACATTAGCCTACATATCTTCTAGACCAAGCCAAAGAAGATGTAATCATATGGGAACTTCATAAGTCTCATGTATTTATTGCTCAATCCTGCAAGCAATTATTACTGGGTCCTATAGTCAAATTCCCTTTCCACACTCTCATGTGGTGCTTAAGTATATCACCAACTCATTCTTTTATCTTAAGGTTAACTACACTACACAGATTAGGAACTAGAGATTGGATCAAATTTCAAATTCTTGACCAAATTGCCCTATCTAGAGTGAATGAAACACTAGATCACATATCCTTTGAGTTCTTTAATAATAAGCCAATATAGAATGCATTTCTCAGCCTTTTTAGACTTCAAAACCGAAATCTCAGCTCGAGAGATTGTTTATCTTGGGCCAATGAGTTAAGTTAGACTAACAGGGAGGATCAAAAGGTTTTCAGTATGAGCTTTGTTGTGTTAGTGCATTATATCTAGAGGATGAGAAATACTAGAATCTTTGGTAAGGCAAAAGAGTTCAAGAAATATGGATGGATACAATTTTACGTCAAACTAAGAATGTCAATCATGATTATTGTTGATCAACAATTCATTTCTAATTATATTAAGGTGTATAATCGCATGCTACTTTTGAATTTCAAGTTACTGTAGTACTTTTCTTTTTGTAATAGTTCCTCCTCATAAAGTTGTAACTTTGAACTGTCTGTAATTTCTACCTTTTTTAATGAATTCATTACTTACTTTTCAAAAAAAAACTTGTTTAAATAATACTTCAAGCCTGACTTCAACTCAATGTCATGCCTAATTACTTTTAACTTATCATAATTTGCATGCAAGCTATTGAATACTCGAATGTGCAAACAAACAAAACAAATGATTTCAATACAACAGTATTGAAAAGATCCACGTGCATATAGAAGGAATAGTATTGTTATTATTTAGTTACCATTGTAACCTTAGTTTACTTTTACCATAAGTAAATTTCTCTTGTATAAATACTTCTATATGTGTGATAATGAAATAAGCCCTTTTGGTTAAACCATAATATGGTATCAGAGCCAGGTTGATCCCTAGCTATTTTTTCGGCCGCCTCCTTCTCTAGTAGACCGTCGGCAATGTTGACTTTCACCCAGTCATCAACCTCGTCTAGGACTACCCTGCCCAATCCACATGAACTGCATAATCCCCTTCTTGCTCTAAATCTTTCCAGTCACTCTCTTATTAAATTAATAGCAACCAATTACTTAATCTAGAAGAATCGAGACCTTGCTGTGTGGGTATGGCCTTCTACATTTTCTTGATGGCAGTGTTGATCCTCCGCCTACCACTGTTGAAGTTGATGGTGAAATCACAGTAAACGTGGCTTTTCGGACCTAGGAATGCCAAGACGATCTCATACTGTTAGCTTTGATTGGCTCTCTCTCCCCCACTGTGGCGTCTATGCTTCAGCATACTGAAACCTCACGTGAGGCATGGCAATTGCTTGGCGATACCTACGCCAAGCCTAGTCGGGGCCACATCAAGCAATTAAAGGAGCACTTCAAAAGCACAGTACAAGCTACAAAGTTTATCACTGAACACCTACAAATTCTACGCACCAAGTCTGATGAATTAGCAATGCTGGGAAAGCCTCTTGATCATAAGGATTTAATTGATAAAATCTTGGAAGGATTGGACCCTGTTTATAAACCTATCATTGATGCCGTTAATGCACGTGACACCCCTATTTTCCTTGATGATTTGCATGAAAAATTGTTAAACATGGAGGTTGTTGTTCGTCCAAACACTGTTGTTGCACACTCACTGCCCGTTACTGCTCATGCGGCATATACTGGACAATGCCCTAGGCAGTGGTGTCCCTCTCAGCCCTCTGGTGCATCGCAACAGTGGTCTTCTACGCCCCAGCCGCATCTGCCACACCCGCCTGCACATCCTTTCCTCGGCTATTGCCAAGGATGTGGGGCACAAGGGCATAAGATCCGGCAATGCTCCTTGTATGACCATCGCTTAAAATCACCCGTCTCCTCGACGCAGCAGCAGCAAGCCCAGCTTTCGCATTACACTAGGCTGCCTGTGCCTCGTCACTTCCAGCAGCAGCCTTGGCAGCCTAGGGCGCATTATGCTGCGTCCTTCACTCAGCCGCTTCCGCCTGCAATTTTCCTACCCCAGTCCACACAGCTGTAGTCCCAGTCCGCACTGCTGCAGTAGTCTCCTCAGTCTGCAGGCGGTTTTCAGCAACCTATACCCACACCTCGTTGACTCCTCGATAGTGGTGCTTCACACCATATTTCAAATGACTTAGCCAACCTCTCCATGCACTCTTCGTACTCTCAGACAAATGAAGTGTTTCTCGGTGATGGCAGCTCTCTCCCTATCATTCACTCTGGTTTAGTATCATTACCTTCTTTCTCTCGTCCTCTCATTTTGTCTAATTTTTTACATGTACCGTCTATGTAAAAGAATCTACTTTCCGTTTTTTAGCTTTGTAACACTAATAATATTTTCGTGGAATTTACCTCTTCTGATTTTGTTGTGAAGGATCGCTGCACGGGGGCGCACCTCCTGACAGATCCAACTAAGGTTGGAATATATGAATGGCTGGCCTCCTCCTCTTCCTCAAAGTCTCCCCTCATTCATTTCTCCGATGCCACTACCTCTCACTCCATGTGGCATTCACGTCTTGGTCACCCGGCACAGTCAATCTCTCATCATATTTTATCCAAGTTTAATTTACCTTTTTCTCATTCAGAGTCAAATAAAGATTGTAATGCTTGCAGTTATAGCAAGATTCACAAGTTACCGTTTTCTGAGTCGTCTATTGTCTCCACTAAACCATTGGAGTATATTTATTCTGATGTTTGGACATCCCTTATTCTCTCTCTTGAAAATTTTAAATATTATGCTCTGTTTGTCGATCATTACTCTAAATAAATGTGGTTGTATCCTATGCGTCGCAAGTATGATGTGCCTTCTATTTTTGTTCGTTTTCAAGCACTTGTTGAAAATTTCTTCCATCTTAAGATAAAATGCCTTTACTCCGATAATGGGGTAGAATTTCTTGCCCTTGCTACACACTTAGCTTCACATGGCATCACTCACCTTACCACTCCGCCTCACACCCCAGAACATAATGGGTACACAGAAAGGCGACATCGCCACATTGTAGAGGTCTTGCTCTTCTTCTGCATGCCTCTATTCCCCTCTCTTATTGGCCCTATGCATTTGACACTATGATCTACCTCATAAACCGTCTTCCTACTTCCACTCTTCGCATGTCATCACCTTTTGAGGTTCTCTTTGGCACATCTCCGAATTATTCCAATCTTTGGGTTTTTGGTTGTCTGTGTTATCCTTGGCTACGCCCTTATACCTCTCATAAGCTTGATCCTCGCTCCGTCCTATGTGTGTTCTTGGGTTACTCCAAGACCCAGAGTGCCTATTTCTGCTTCGATCTCGTCTCCTCCAAACTCTATGTCTCTCTGTCATGTTAAATTTGTTGAGTCAGTTTTTCCTTTAGGCTCCCTTAGTCCCACTGCTCCTCGTGTGATGTCTGATACTGTTTCGCACTAGTGCCCTCCAGTTTTCATTCTTCCTCCTGTCACCCAGCCTGGCCGGCAGTCAAATATTCCGCCCTCATCACGCCTGGACATGTTCCCCCTGCTGTGACTCCTTCGCCACCTACCAGTCCGACTCCATCTATCCCGTCACCGACTACCCCTCCTGTTCCTACACCCCCACTAACCAACACTCACCCTATGACTACCCGTTCGAAAAATAATATCCACAAAGCTCTATTTAAGCTCACCCTCAATACTCAGCTTTCTCCTACCTTAGACACTAAACCCACCTCTGCCTCCCAAGCCTTGAAAGATCCTAAGTGGCAGGCTGCTATGTCTGATAAGTTTAAGGCGCTAGTTCGGAATGGAACTTGGGAATTGGTCCCTCCTGATGGTATTCAGAATTTGGTTGGGTGCAAATGGGTGTTTCGCATTAAGCGCAACTCTGATGGTTCTGTTGACAGGTACAAGGCACGCTTGGTTGCCAAGGGTTTTCATCAACGCCCTGGTATTGATTATCAGAAGACTTTTAGTCCAGTGGTCAAGCTTACCACCATTCTCTTAGTTTTTGCTCTTGCTGTCAGTTGGGGTTGGCCGTTGCGCCAGCTTGATGTTAATAATGCATTTCTTCAGGGACACCTTTATAAGGATGTTTATATGTCTCAGCCTTAGGGGTTTGATGATTCTGATCGCCCTCGTCATGTTTGCAAACTACATCGGGCTATTTATGGTCTCAAGCAGGCTTCTCGGGCCTGATATTCTGAACTAAAGGCTTTTCTTCTGTCTCAGGGGTTTGTCAACTCACAGGTTGATACCTCCTTATTTATTTTTCATCATTCGGGCACAGTTCTCTATTTATTGGTATATGTTGATGATATTATTGTTACGAGGTCTAATCCAGATACTGTCCAGCGCTTTCTTTCAGAGCATGCAAAACGCTTCTCTGTGAAGGATCTTGGCAATCTCTCCTACTTTTTGGGAGTGGAGGTTCTCCCTCATCCTCAGGGTCTTCTGTTGTCCCAGCGGAAGTATATTTTGGATCTCCTAAAGCGCACCCATATGACCGATGCTAAGCATGTTCTCACGCCACTTTCGACTGATTGTAGCTTATATTTTTTGGATGGTACTGCTATTGATAATGTGTTTGAGTACAGAGCTATTGTTGGAAGTTTTCGGTATCTTTCTCTGACTAGGTTGGATATTGCCTTTGCGGTTAATAAGTTGTCCCAGTTCATGCATCGGCCCACTTCTTCTCACTAGATGGTTGCTAAGCGTCTTCTACGCTATTTGTGTGGTACTATTGATTATGGGATAGTTCTTCGTCGTATTCCTCATGTGTCGCTTCATGCCTTCTCAGATGCTGACTGGGCTGGCAACAAGGATGACTACACTTCCACCAATGCTTACATTCTTTATCTTGGGGTCAGCCCCATTTCTTGGAGTTCGCACAAGCAATGCACTATTGCTCAATCTTCTACTGAGGCAGAGTACCGCTCAGTTGCCTCTACAGTTGCGGAGATTCGGTGACTCTGTTTTTTACTTATTTAGTTGCGTGTCCCATTGTCTATTGTTCCTGTCATTTACGGTGACAATGTTGGTGCCACTTACTTGTGCTCAAATCCTGTGTTTCACTCCCGGATGAAGCATATAGCCTTTGATTTTCACTTTATCCTAGATCAGGTCTAGTGTGGTAAGCTTCGAGTTTCACATGTCTCCTCAATGGATCAACTTGCAGATGCTTTGACCAAGCCTTTGGCCCGGAATCCTTTTCTTCTTCTTCGTGACAAGATTGGCCTTTCCTCTCGTCGTCCATCTTGTGTGGGCGTATAGAAGGAATAGTACTGTTATTATTTAGTTACCATTGTAACCTTAGTTTGCTTTTATCATAAGTAAATTTATCTTGTATAAATGCTTCAATATGTGTGACAATGAAATAAGCCCTTTTGGTTAAACCCTAATAGTGCAAAGGAATCAAATAATTTACACTTTAAATCTTCCGTTCCAGTTACTCTATTTCTATCATATTCCATTAAATCACATCCATATATTTACGTAGAACTGAAACAGGAGATCTGATCCCAATAATTTATAGTTTATAAAGGTAATTTTAAAATGTTAATTAGAATAATTTAATTATTATTTTATTAGTACTTAAATTATCTTTGTACGTTATTAAATATTTTTCTTTCCTAGATTCATTGAATCTTAAATTTTAAATTTAATTTCATATAAAAACTTTCTTTATTTTTTTGAAAATAACTTTTGACCTTTTAACTTCACTCTAATCCATTTACAAGGAAGAGATTTTCTAAATATGCATAGAAGTTAAATTAATAATAGTTTAATCTTTTTTTAAAAAAGATAATGAATCAAGTTAAGTTGAATATCTTTTAGTTAGAATCCAACTTTGGATTCTATTAAATTTAACTTGTTCAATTTGAATACTTGAGTAAAATACTATTTTATGAAAATTATATTATTTTAAGAATAAACCAAATCAATATCGAATCAACCTCTTAATCTTCACTCCATTAATTATTATGAACACATCCAATCAATGGGGTGTGTCAATCAAAATCAAATTTTCAAATTTGTCTTCTTATCACGGAAATTTACTACAAAGAAATTGACAAAAAGAAGCCGTGGACACGTCGGTGATGGATGAAATTTTGATGTTTCAAAGAAATTTTCAAACTGATCGAAGAAGGAATACAAACTAAAAGAAGCCACTGATCGAGGACCTTTTTCTTTCACTCCCATTCATAGTCAGACAACTTCTTAATCTTCAATCCATCAATTATTATGAGCATATCATGTGTCGATCAAAATCAAAATTTCAAATTTTATTCTTAAATGCTATCAAGGAAATTTACCATTTGCAGAAGAAATTGAAGAAAAGAAATCATGGCAAACATGTAATGGAGGGAAAAATGATGTTTCTAAGTCGATTGATAGAATTAGAACATATAGAAAAAGTGAAAATTATTTCTTTTATTCTTCTTCTATAGTTATTACAATAATGATTCAGAGAATATCTCCATCAGACCAGTAGACCCATGTTCTCTCTGTGACTTTTAGTTATGTCGTTATAATGATAAAACAAACACACGCAAGGGTCATTAACTTCATCAACTTCCAGGGCTTTCAGCGCCATCATGCAAATTGGAATTTGTCAGGGCGGCTTTTGAATGAATCTGCAAACAAACAAAACAAACGGATCCCGTACGATAATACCCAAAAGACCAACGGACAAAGGAATATAAAGGTGCTTTTAAAAATATTATTAATAATAATTTAATTATTTTTTATTAGTCCGCATGCTCTTGGACTCGTTGAATCTTGAATTTTAAATTTAATTTCATAAAGGAATCTATAAAGGTGCTTTTAAAAATATTATTAGTAATAATTAATTATTTTTATTAGTCTCGATATTCTTGGACTCATTGAATCTTGAATTTTAAATTTAATTTCATATAAAAACTCTTCTTCTTTTTTGTAAAAATAACTTTTAACCTTTATTTTTATTCCAATCCATTTATAAGGAAGAGATTTTATAAATGTGCATGAAAGTTAAACGGTAGTTGGATCTCTACCTAAAAATAATAATGAATCAAGTTAAATTGAAGTATTTTCTTTTGTTTGAATCCAACTTTAGATTCTATTAAACTTAAGTTGATATTTAAATACCAGAATAAAATATCGTTTTTTAAAATAAAACATCATAAAAATAGTAAATTTTATTTTAAAAATTAGTCTAATAACTTCTTAATCTTCAATTTGTATAATAAACAAATCCTAATTAAATAAAAACAATAAGAACCTGTCAGACAATAAAGTTTTTTTTTAAACGACAAGAACTTGATAGATAATAGGAGCCTTTTGTGGAATAGGGCCTTGTTTAAACGAAGGGAGTCTACTGAATGAAAAATCATGTTAAAACAATTTAAAAACAGAAGGCACCTGTTAAAACTGAAAGGAACCTCTTGCAATTGAAAACAGAAGGAGCCTCTTGTTAAAAAACAACACACACACAATATAATTTTGAAATTTAAAAGTTAAAGAGAGAGAGAAGAAAGACAGTCAATTTATACTGGTTCAACTTATAACCCAAGCCTACGTCCAGCCCCTAACTATCCAACTTAAGTGTTTCACTACAAAACCAAGAATTTGTTGGAATTATGCCCATAACCCAATCGTTATGTAATTAATTGAACACATGTGATTTGTAATTATTAACTTTGTTTAATAATATGGCAAA
>JAOSBN010000001.1:29707233-29786821 GCA_027563595.1 Erythroxylum suave | reverse complement strand
ATGCAAATTCAAATCAACTAAACAATTTCGCTGGAAAAATATGGATAAAACCTAATGACTATATGCTAGAATTAAAGAAAAATGCCATGAATTCTAATAAGAAAATACATCCAACAGTGGTCTAAGGTGAAAGACGAAGATGATCAAAATAAAAGGCAAAAACATGAAGGAGAAGATCAAATATGGCCTTTTTATAAATGTTAATACTCTGTTTTAGATATTTAATGAATTTGCAAATAAAGTTTAGCTAGACAATATTATTTAGTTCATTACTGACAATGATTTTGCTTATAAAGTAGTTGAAAAAAGAATGCAAAGCAGGTGTAATTCTTTTTATTAGATTCCTTGTGCTACACATTGTGTTAACCTGATATTAGATTATATAAGAGATGCTAGATTTTTTTTTATCATTAATGAGATTGTACAGAAAGTAAAGAAAGTGACCAAGTTTATCTATAATCGTATATAGGTCCTAAATTTGATGAGGAAGCATTTCACCAATGGTAGGAATTTGTATCTTCCTACTATAAGAAAGTTTTTTTACTAATTTCTTATCACTTCAATGTTTTGTTATAATGAAAAAGAAGTTAAGGCAAATATTTACAAATGATAAATGGGTCGCATCACAATACGTCAAGTCTAATGCTAGAGTTGAGAATTTTAGAATTATACTCAAAGATTATAAATTTTAGTCCCAGTTTTAATTTGTAATCTAAGTTTGTGAGTCTTTAATGATAGTACTTCATCTAACTGATAGTGATGAGAAGACAATAATAGATTATTTTTATAATACCATGGAGAGGATGAAGGAAACAATTAGAGCCAATCTGAAAAGTAAATCTTCTTTAGACACACCTTAACTTACAATTATCAATAGGCAATAGGAAAGACAACTTTACTTTTTGTTATTTACAGTTGGGGCATTTTTTAATTATAGTGTCTATTTTAGAACAAAATTTACAAAGAAGACTAAAGTTAATACAAATATGTTATTAACTATTACAACATTTGTTTCCCATGAGCTGATGCAAGATCTCCTAATCTTTCAAATGAAGGTTTATAAGGATGGTTTTGGTAATTTTGGGATGCCCATTTCTATTCATCAAAGAAAAAAGCTTAATCTAGGTTTATTTTTACTTTTTTTACTTGTTGAAAATTAATTATCATTTTATTTTGTATATAATATTACATTTCTTATTTTACAGTTACTTGGTGGGACGAATTCATGACTAGTGTTCTAGAATTGTAAAGATTTACCAGTTGAATTATAAGTTAATGTGTGAGTGCAACAGGATATGCCAAGAAAAGGGTATTATTACAATCGTTAATTTGAATACAATTTCTTAATAATTTAATTTTATTTGTTTGTTAAGACTCTTAATAGAACAATAGGTCTATAGATCCAATTTACCTTGATCATATCGATCTTTTGATGGATTAGGTTATGAGGAACCATGTTTGATAAATAAGAGTAACTTGGAAGATAATCTTATATGAAAAAGTATTGGCATATCATTGGGGGCAATGAATTTAAATGATGGTGATGTTGAAGCTCTTCTAAATGATAAGAATTTTGTACCAAAGGAGAATTGAAGTTGATGCGATTTAAGCGGATATTTGATTGAATGAAATTTCAGGTTTTTATTTCTTCTCAATGTATATGCTAAATTCTATGTATGCAATATAATTATAATTGTAAATGTTTTTGTTTCAGATTTTACTTCTAATTAGTTGTTTCCTTAACAAGAACTCTTGTTGTAGATTGTAATACTTAAAAAGTTATGGATATTTATTATTCTTTTTATTTAATATTTCATTGTAATATTATTTACTGTATGATAAAATTGTAACATTTTAAGTAATTTGTATTGACCTTAATTTTGGATTAATTGTAATGTCTTTTGATATTAATTGTAATTATTATTTATTTGTTAAATAGGTGAAAGGTAATATTAACGGAAATTAATATATTTTTATTTTAAATTTTTATTATTATAATTTTTGAAGACAAGATTGATCTAAATTATAAATTATATAGTACAGTATACTGAAGGACTATTTTGTAATTTAAAAAAAGGGATTATTTCATGAATTTAAAAAATTACTTGTAAAGATATCTTGTATTAACTGATACTAGTACAAATACTGTACCAAAACTTAATTCAACACTGATACCAGTATGGTATTTATAACATTGCTTAATGACAGCGTGGATTGAAGTAAAACAAAATCTAAAAACTTTTTATGAGAAAGTTGGTGATCAAGATTAAGGGTTTTTTTTAATTTCAGTAACTCAAATTTAGTTAAACTTTTTTTTAGACAATCTCAATCCAATTAAATTTTTCATATCAAAGTCGAACTTATTTTAAAAAAATCTATAACTCATTAAAATGCTAAGAAACCCTTCATTTAACTTCAGGGCATAACGAATATATATATATATATTGAAAAGTCAAAGTTTGAAATTTTTAAGTAAAGCAATATTATTCCATATCCTTTCTATTATCTTTTCATAAATTAAAAAATGAAAGGGTCTAAAATTCAATACATACATAAAAAAAATCTAGTTAATTTTGGGAACAGCAGTTTCTGTGTATGACGAATGATCACGCCTGCAAAACATTGCGAACAATAATGAGAATTTTCCTCTATTCTGCGCATAAAAATTGTTACATAATCTTTTGATAACACATTCAATTATTTATATTTTATAGGAATGACAAAGAGTCCGACCAACTCAACCCCAAACAGTTTGTGTAAAATAATATTGCTTTATCTCAATTGCGATCAAATCAAGCCTTACCCGATTTACTGTCATTATATATTAGCTATAAGAAAATATGGCTAATTTTGGGCAATTATTCCTTTGAAACAGCAGATAATATAGCTAAAAGAAATGAACCTTTTTCCCAAATCCTCCGTCAGTCCTTTGAAATAGCAGTTGCTGACTCTGAAGAATAACCATGCCTGCAAAACATTATGAACAATAATCAGAATTTTTCTCCAATTCTGCTTATAAATATTATTACATGGTCTTTTGATAACATATTCAATTATTTATGGGAATGACAAAAGCGTCCGATCGGCCCAACCCGAAACAGCTTGTGCAAAACAGTATCGTTTTATCTCAAACTCGTGAGGATCAGATCTGACCCGATTTACTGTCATCCCGTGTTAATTCAACTTACCTTACTTTGCGTCCGAGTTGGTAAATGCCTGTACCAGCCATTGAAAGATTTACACTAAACAGATTCCAGTTTCTCTGTGGACCAAGGTGAATGATGAAAATGATCAAAAAAAACATGAAGAAGAAGATCAAATCCAGACCACAATTGCTTCGCGCAGAGCACAGTTTTCGCATCTACTCACCGGTGTGATTACCATGCCATATCGTGACCATATAAGTCCAGTACATGCAACCACTGGACATCAAGAAAATGATGAGTGCTGAAACAAGTAATCTGCATAGTTCTAAATTCCAGCGACAGACCGGATTTCCCGGCGATCGCAGTATAACCCGTGATCCGCAATTTAAAACTTTCCAATCTGATATAAAACAAGAATTAGCAGGCTAATCGAAGAACACATACCAATCTGCTGAGGATATGAAATTTTCTCCGGTGGTTTAGCAGAGTCTGCAATATTAGCAATGCTTATTCCCCATTTAAAGGTCGGTGCCCAGAAATGAACTGCAGAGAACAGTTGCAGTAGCCATTTTTAGCCATTAGTAATTAAGAAAGTGGTTTTATTAGTTCTTCATCCAATAATTTGTAGCTTTAATGATCAAGTAGAGACATCTCAAGTTCCAGTAAAAAGTAAGTGAAAAAAAACCATAAAAAAACTAGAGTTTATTGAAATACAAGATCAAAAAGCAAGTTTCAGAGATAAAAGAAAGGAACTATTTTCCCAGATCCTCCATTGATGTTCTGAATCTATAAATCTAATATTATTAACCAAAAAAAGTCAAAGACTCAAGCTTTACACAAAGCAGAATTGCCCAGAAGGAGATTATCAGCAAAATGGATCAAAGTCACGAATTAAAGCATAGAACAAAGTTGTAATCAACAAGAAAGAAAAAGAAAAGGGAACAAGTAAGAAGCCATAGATTGGAGTGGAGATGGCAAGGAGACAAAATCATAATAAGTTTCTTTCCACATGCGTCGGAGCTAACAATCATAAAAGGGGTAGACAACATTAACTGGTTTTGGGTCCAGCAGGATGATTCCAAAAAGCTTGGAACTTGGAAGTCGCCATATTGTTGCTCTGTTTGATCAACCCTCCTTATTGTTCATCTATTTGACCAAAATCCAACAAACCCTGGTTCTAATCAGACACCTCGGATAAAAGATGGAACAGAATCTTGACGATCATCACCAATAGCATCACGCCACGTACAAGATCCAATTCGCGTTGACTTCTCTGTTGCCGCCTCTTGGTAAACAGTAATGGCATGTTTGGTTGGGTGGAATAGCCTAATGAATACTTATCCATTCGTTTGGTTAAAAAATAACATTAATAATAACTAATCATAGGATTAATCATTTCTACACTTTTAAGAATAGTTATAGATACCTCCTCCCTTTCTTTACCTAAATCCCTTTCTTTACCTATTTCGTGTTTTAGGTAAAGACAACTTTTCTTTCTATTATTATTATCATTGTTATTATCATTATCATCATCATCATCATCATCATTATTATTACTATTATTATCATTATTATTATTATTATTATTATTATTATTATTCTTGTTGTTATTGTTGTTGTTGTTATTATTAATAATTTTCTTACTATTATCGTCGTCGTCATCATCATCATTGTTGTTGTTTTTGTTATTATTCGTGATATTTTTAATCCCTATTATTTTATATAATATTTATATTTTTTGTTGTTAATTTATTACACAAAAATATAATACAAAAATAATTGAAAATTTGAAACATTGTATATAAAAATATATTATTAAGTTTAATTGTGTAAAAGATTTTAATTACAACTTATAAATACTTATATACAAAATAAAAAATACAAATATTAGTTTAATCACTCAGACTTACTTTCATTTTCACTAATTACATAATCTAGGCCAAGTAATTTTCTTAGGTACTTTCCCTATTTGGCTAACTTTTTTTAAGCAACTTAATTATGTTCCTTTTTAAGACATTGAATATATGTTGGCCTTGATGAGGATGGAACAGTTGGCTTAGGGTCAAACCCAAGCTTTTTGATATATCTAGATCGTGTACCAAACACCTAGTCGAAATATCATCTACATTTGGTTCATTTCTATCAAATATTAATGTTTGCAGCAATTCCTGCATCTTATTCTAAAATTTCAAAAACAAAATCAAATTTCAATTCAAATATTAGTAGTTTGCGCTATATAAATAAATAAACTTAAATTTAAACAAATTTTTATACTTAAATAGTTATTGTGTGCTTTTTCTGACATCCACCATTTACCTTCCTTATAGTGTGTCAGTTTTTGGAGTGTGATCCTATCATACTCTTCTCCATATAGTTCCTTCTAACTCTATTTCATAAAAACAAAACAAAAAACAATAATTTCACAAGATAACAAATGATTTAGAGCCTTGGTTACGAGGAGTTTCTATTTTTCCTCTAGTCATCTTGGGTTAGTCACATTTTTCCTAAATAAAGAAAATAAACAATCATTAAATAGTGTAGTGCAATTAACCGAAGAAAATGTAAAAAGAAAGAAAAATAAACCTGAACGTTAGGAAAAGCTCAATAATCACACAAGTTGCTCAAATTTTCTAAAGACATCCGTTTAGGAACATGTCTCCTTGCCTCCTCATCTGAAGGAAAAGATTTGAAATATTGCTATAGTCGATAACAATGATCCCTGGTCTTTTGTTTCATAATGAAGTCACACAATTTGGTACATCAAAGTTGTCGAGATCGATGATATTCAGCTTTATCTATGAATAATAAGTGAAATGAAATTAAGCTTTAAATAAGTAAAACAATATTTCATATAATTAAATAAATTAAAATTTTACCAAAACTTTATCCAAAGCATTCAGCAAATTATCTTCCTTCAACTGCTTGGAAGGCTTTAGGCAAGGCAATTCAATTCTAGCAATTGCCTCCAATTCACTAAACAATTTTGCTTATTGAATCTTGTCTAGAGATTGACCTTGTGAGGTATCAATATGTACAGACAACTTGCTATTCATTGCAACATTCATTCGTTGCAACTCACTCCCTTTAGTTATACCTCTACCTTTTTTTTTTGTCATTGATATTAGAACCTGACAACAAATGAATAATGATAATAAAATAGACATTAAACATGTACATTTGAGCTTAAGTCTATTTATGTCAAAGATTAACAAAACTGCATATCCCTTTGTATTAGTTGAGGCATATGGAGGTTGTTGCTGAATGACTTTGTTGGTAGATAAAGTGGATTGTTGTTGTTAGCTAGGATATGATTGATCTGGTTGGTGTAGAGGAGGACCAATTTCGATATTTGTCACTTTCTTCACTTCGTTGCTACCAAGTGCCATTATATTATATATCTATATCTCAAACATCAACAATCTACATAAACATAACTCAAACATCATCAATCTGCATTAACATAACTCAAAAATCAACAATATGTATTAACATAACTTAAACATCAACAATATACATTAAATGTTACTAACATTACGTTTCAAATAATATAAACAACACTTTTAGCACCTTCAATTATCATGATCAAGATCTTCAAAATCATCATCATTAACTACATTATGATTCGACTATTTATCATTATTATATTCAGATAAAGTATCATCATTTTCATATAATTCATCCTTAATATAGTCTTCATCTATTTCTACAACAAGATTGTCTTATATTTCATTGTCTTCTGGTATATTGGAATCAACATCTCTCTTATAGAATGATAATATATCTGTATCTTCTATTAGTAAGGCTTCATTATTCAGGTATGATTCAATCCCTTAATATACTTCATCACCATCTTTACTCATTAAAATATTTTCCCTTTCACAAAAATTGAAGAGGTTTTGTTGTTGAAACTTTTGAACAATTTTACAATTACTGCCCAATACAGTGTCATTGAGGTAGAATACTTACTTCACTTGAATTGCAAGGACAAAAGGCTTATCATCGAGATTAAACTATTTGCACTTAAATAACAAAACCTTTTTTATCTTTGACGTAATCCAACTCTACTATTTCTAAGATGACACTGTAAAAGTCAATAAAATCATCGTTTTGACATCCCTCGACAACAACCCCATAATTTTGGCTTCTAAGTCGACTATCACAATCTTGTATGTGAATTCTAACCATATTACATCTTATATATATTTTGGAGGCCTACATTCCAAAGCATATAATGTTGTTATCGCCTATTATATGTTATAGTTATGTAACTGTATCATCTGTAAAACAAAATATAATTAGAAGTTAATCTAACATACAAATTGCCATAAGTTCATAATATTCCATCAATGACTTACTCGAGTCCTAAGCCATGATGGGAACTTAATCTTATGTCTTTGTTCAAAATTAACAATCCTTTTAATTTGAATTGAATCTTTGTGCTTGCTATTTAAAAAATAAATGGAGATCAAGAAATATTGATTGAACCAAAAATTTTAAATAGAGATCAAGAAATATTGATTGAACCAAAAAATTTAACTATGAAATAATGAATTAGAAATAATATACATACTTCATATATATATATATATATATATCATCTTTCTCACAATTGTTCAAAACATACTAATGGCTAATTTTGAGTTCGTTTTTAGTTAACTTCACATATTTTTCGACACCAAATGGCCTTACTTTTGGAAGAAAATTGACAAGTCACCATCTTAATCAAAGTCAAAGTTATTTTCTTCTCTATTAAATCTTGTCTCCATGTCATTTAAGTACATCAAACAAAATTTCAAGCATTCATTCATTATATAAGCCTTTGTAATAGGCCCTTCAGGTTAAGCTCTATTACATATATAGTGGTTAAGAGAGCATAAAAACCTAAACAAAATATTAAAAAATTAAAACTTGTTACTAACTAATAACTTAAGGGGGAAAAAGTTGAAGTTAATATAAATTACCTTTCAATAAGGAACGCCTATCGAAATTAAACTAGTCTATAAAGTTTTGTCTCGTATAGTAAGTGAATTGTCAAATGTACTATAACATCAAAAAAAGATGGGGGGCAATACTAGTTTAAGCGTACATAGAATTAAAGATATGTCTTTTTACATTTTGTCGAGCTCTTCGACTTTCAGTGTCTTGCAACAAAATTGCTTTAAAAACTCACTTAATTGTCCCAAAGTTATAGACATATCCTTCGGCAAGCACCCACGTATTTCAACGGGAAATAATTGTTACAAAAGTACATGAAAATCATGACTTTTCAACCCCGAAACTTTTTCCTCTTTGACATTAACACAATGAACTATATTAGATGCATACTCATTAGAAAATTTGACTAATTTAAGAAACTGACAAAAGTTTGCTTCTCCTTTTTTAACATATTGGAAGAAGCAGGTGGAATGATGTATAACCCATCATCTCTTCTTTTCAAATGCAAATCTTTTCTTATATTTATGTCTTCCATGTCTAATATGGCCTTAATTGTATCTTTAGATTTACCATCAATTTCCATCAAAGTTCCTAAAATATTTTCACAAATTTTTTTTATAAATATGCATCACATCAAAATTATGCCTCAATGGTAATTCCTTCCAATATGGAAAATTGAAAATTATGTTTTTTATTCTAATTAAGCTCAACAACACTTCTCTTTCACTTTCTGTTACTTAGGCATTTTTCAGATGTAATGTCGTCTAAATGTGATAGCTGATAAACCACAACATCACCAGCCAACTATAAAGGAGCTTCACTCAATTATACTTTTCCATTAAACAATTTGCTTCTTTGCATCTATACCCATGTTCCAAGTAACGATGATATCTCGTATAACATGTTTTACTTCATAGCCTCATTGAATGAGTTTGATGGTTACACTTGACGGGCCATAAATCCTTTAATACTCCATCCAAAAAAATCCCCATAAGTTGGAAAATCATTTATAATCTATAAACGATCACATGCATTATAAATGTTTCTCCTTCAAAACATCATAAGCTTCTAATCCAACCTCCTAGAGATGGTTTAAGTCATCAATTAGTAGTTGCATGTATACATCATATCTTTACCAGGAGCAATGGGTCCTGAAATAAGTAAAGACAATAACATAAAAGGCTCCTTCATATACTTTCATGGAGGTAAATTGTACGGCACTAAAATTACCGACCATATGCTATAAGAAGTACTCATATTATCAAATTGATTATATCCATCTGAGGCTAAACCAAGTCTAACATTGTGACATTTCTCTGTAAACCATAGAAACTTTCCACAAATGTGTTTCTTTTTATACCACCTCATATCTATGGCTATTTTTGTTGACATAAAAAGCTTCTATAGTCGTGGTTTAATAGGGAAGTATCTCAAGATTTTATCTAGTATATTTTTCCCTTTCCTATCATCTACTCGCCACTTTGATGTACCACAAATAGGGCATTCTTTAAGATCTTTACTATCTTTCCAAAATAGCATAATAATACTTACAAGCATATATTGATATATATCCTAATTCAAGGTCCCTTAGCAATTTCTTTGCTTTATGGTAACATTTCAGCAATTTGTGTCTAACAGGTAATGCATAATTGAACAAGTCAATTAACATGTCAAAATATTAGTTACTCCATTTATTATAGACTTTCAAATGCAACAACTTGACAACAAAAGACAACTGTGAGAATTTCGAGCAGCCTGGATATAATTCTTCTTGAACAACTTTCAATAACTTCCCAAAATTATCTTCTGTAATACTACCAATTATGCTAGGCCAATTTCATTCATAATCTCCATATAATTCCCATAATTCTCAAACATCTCATCATCAGATCGTCATTAATATCACAATCTTCTACATAATTATTGTTTCTATCATCAATAGCCATATCAACAATTCTACTACAACTTGCTTTTGAATGTTTGCCATGATAAAGCCATAGAGTATAGAATTTATCTATATCTCATATTAGCAAGTAATTATATATCACATCTTAACTTTGAATGTTATATTTAAGCAATCTACACATGGACAACAAATACAACATTTAATACCCATTTGATCTTTTACAAATTCCATAAAACTCTTAACTCATTTTAAGTATTTAGTGGATTATTTCCGATGAGACATCCAACTTTTTTCCATCTACCTATAGAATTAAAAGTAAATTACTAAATTAATAAATGCAATTTAAGTTCTAAATAACATAACGATAAATCAATACAAGTTGATATACTAAGTATAAATTCAAAGAAATAATATGGTACATGACATTACTAGACCACATGAATCAAGAAAGGGTTTTCTCGCTATGATTCCTGAACTCATGGAATATTTTACCGATAAGTCTCATTGGAGCTATATCATAAGTTTTTAGCCTATATATCATCCTAGGGGTTTATACAATATATCATCTATAAGAGATCAAACTCATTCTAACAAAATTCCGAACAACAACATACAAAACAGAGACTATCCTTCCATTCACACAAAATCCAAACACAAATTCTTCTCTATTAAAGAAGAACATAAAAAAAAGAACAAAAGTTTGAAGACTTACCTGCACAAAAAGGACAATCGAAGATGACAGAGACAAACGATAAAGCTCTAAATAACATAATGATAACATATTAGAAGTTGTCATAATAAGTTTTAATTCAAATAGACAATGAAATTGACATGAAACTTTGGGCTAATCATTTTTACTTTAACCTTGAGCATTATTACTTTTTTATTAAGTTGCAATCCTACTTTATCAAAATTGGTTTTTCACCGATAGTTCTACTATACGATCCATCTCCTTAAAACCTTTGAAATAATGCTAAACAAAATTAGCTGGGACTCTCGACAAGCATCAATTTTGCAAAAGTTTCATTAGAAACTTCTAGGAATCATCAAAAATGAAAAAAAAAATTAAGACTTGGAAATAATCATTGAAAATTTCAAACATGACTTAAGAAAACGTGTTGCTACCATGCCTCATTTTTATACAAATTACATACACCAAGAAGCTAACCACCATTCGTGACAATCTATGGTTTGACCAGAATAGTAATCATGTTTACATGAAAACAAAAAAAATGATAATTGCAAAGCACGTCTATTTGTTTGAGTTCTTTTATAGCTCATTCACCTAAATGTCATAATATCCCATCAACTTTATTACGAGGTCTTGACAACTTTTAAGGTTCTTTCAATTAATATAATTATAAATATATGAATTATTCCTCCAAACCATTTAATAAAGCTTTGACGATCTTTACTAAGGAATTTCATCAAATTCATTATTTTTTAGAAAGTTTTACTTAAGGGGGATGTTTAATAATGTGTCAAAACATTTTCCTCCCAATTTAGTTTCTAAAAAATCCTTGTAAGGATTAAGTTTATTTTAATGATTTGAATTGTAAATATTGATAAAGTTAAACAAAATAAAATGAATTGCACTAACATTACTAATATTTTCACTAGTAACTTTATTAAATTGTTTTAAATTTTAATAGATAATGATAGCATAAAATAGAAAAACACTATAATATGTACGATTATCACAAATAATACATGTTAAATGATGTGGTCATATATTAGAGAAAGGAATTTAAAAAGAATAAAACAAAAATACAACCTAAGAATTAGAGTAAATATTCCTTAAAATATGTAATACGGAAAATGTTCTAATTATGCAATTAATATAATTTGAAATATATGTGCATTAAAAGAAACGCATGCGTTATCATATTAAAAAAAATGGGTCATCCCTAATATAAATTTAATCAAAACTTTATAGGCTTCACAAATTCATCCCTAACAAATAACAAAATCGTTGTCTTTTTCCATTATTGACCAGCATTAAAACATTCTAACAAACAATAAACCATTAACAATCGAAATAAAGGCAAATAACTCAAACCATATCACAAAACTACGAACATAAAAGCATTTAACAACAACATGAAAGCAAGAAAAAAAAACCAAGAGCAAAACATGGACGACTAAACTCAACGGAAGATTAACAAAAGACAATGGAACCAGACGGTGGAAGAAGAAATGAAGAAAAGAACAACAACAATGGAAGAAGAAAATGATAGAAGAATAAAGGAAGAAGATAAAAATGAAAGGGGAGGGCAGCTTCGATTTTTTCTTTTAAAACGAAACAAAAGCGATGACGTTTGTTATCACAACAAACACATTGTTTTCATTTCATTTTTTTAAATGTTACAACATTTGGCGATGGTTTCAGAAAACGTAGTCAAATGTTAAACAATTGGCGATGATTTTTTATAATCGTCACCAAATGCTAAACAATCTGTGACGATTTTCGAAAATCATCACCAATTGTTTAAGCCTTTAGCAATGATTTCGTGGAATCGTCGCTAAAGGTACATATTTGGCAACGAATTTAAAAAATCGTTGCCAATTCTTTTCATATATATGGATGTTTATATTTGGCAATTTTTTTTAATATATCATTTCTATGAAATAATATGTAATTTATATATAATAAATAGAGTTTAGTGGCATTACATAAAATTTTCAAATCATATATTTTAAAAGAGATTAATAAAATTTTAAATTTATGTCATATAAATTAATTTTGTGCTTGTAGTTTTATAAATTAAAAGAAATGACATTATTGTTAACTAAATTTATTTTTAGACTTACAATCATTGTCCATAATATTAGTTTTGATTTTTAAGAATATGATATTAATATGAAATATTGATTTCCATTTTTTTTACTATATTAGAATTATTTTTAATTATATTGCAATAAATATAATCATATATGGTAATTAATATAATGTTATATGAATGTATAAATAATAATTGTAACTAGTATAATGATTTATGAATGTATAGATAATATATAAATTTTCTCATATCTTACTTATGTAACATATTAGTCTGTTTAATCATAATTCTCTATTTATTATATATAAATTCGGTACTGTTATATAAAAATTATATATTATATATAATTTCATTGCAAAAGGTAAAGCCAAATCGTAATAGGCCACCATTTGGCGAAGGTTTTCTAAATCGTAGCCAAATGGTATATTTCTTCTAAACTTTTGAAAACAATAACTAGATTATTAACACCAAAACAAAGCTCTCTTCTTTTTCCCATTAGCCTTCGTATTTCCTCTTAGTTCACCGTCGAAGAATCGTCATCTCCTTTATTGTGATTGTCTCATGTGTTGTCGTCATCAAAGAAGCTTCATGTCATGTGTTGGTACTATTCTTCTTTTCTATTTTTAAGAACCCTCCTTGTTGTGCTATATTTTTATGCTACATTTTGGAGTTTATGTGGGTTTTGGATTTTGATTATGGTGTATAGGTTTTTGTTTATGTTTGTGTTTGTATTTGGAAGATGGTGAATCGTGTTTCTATTTTGGTTGTGTATGGGTTGATGTTTTTTTCCATCTTCCATGCTTCTTTGAGGAAAGCATACTAACTGTTTGATGAAAGGTCTGTTGAAGTATTTAACTTTTGTAAGGGATGTTTACATATACTTCATTTTGTTTTCAACATTTAGCTGGTTCTCTTCTCCTATCTCTCTCTCTCTCTCTCTCTACATTCTCTAGATAAGCTTCTTCTTCTCTTATCTTTTCTGCAAGTTTGTTATTATATGTATATAACTAAAGCTCTTGTGTTATGTGTTCAATATACAAAAGCTTTTCCTAAGTATTTGTCGATAGGATCAAATGTATCGAGAACAAGAGAATTGGCTCAAGTCTAATGTTGGACTTGAGCTGTGTTGTTTTTTATCATAATAAATAGCAAGTTGCTGAGGAGATTGTCATTTTTAGCATCACTTAAAAGGAATGACCTTTTCTTTTTGTTGCTAGGATTTGTGTGGTAAAGTTTCATTCAATTTTGAACCAGTTCATTCCTACCCTAAGAATTTATGAGATTTGATTACCAAAAGAATTTAATTAAACATAATAAATTTACTGATAAATTGACTTTTCATGATAAAACTGTTAACATTAATTCATCACGGAACGTCGACATGGCGACTAGTTTCCAATGGCGGTAACAAGCTCCACTGGGAGGAATAGGACAAAATTCTCCCTAATCAAGAATAAATTGATGCACAATAAATCTCTCCGTCAAACACTAATCAGCCCTTGCATTTCATGGCCGATCTTCTTCTTTAAAGTTTTTAATATCATTCGAATTACCTCTCTTTCTTTATTATCTGTATCTCATTTTTTGTTAGGAAGCTTTCAGAGATGAACGCTTGATTGTATAGACTATGTATTGTGTAAAGCTTCCCCAAATCTTCAAGAGAACATATAAAAAAATGGAGGTGATGGAAATGTTTCAATGGTAGGTACAAAATTAGGGAGATCGATTGTGTTGAAATAGTTATCGATTCCAAAGACTATGTCTTTTAAATCAAGTATGCATGTGTTCGAATTTAGGTTCCTTATATCATTTGACTTAATTAGCTATTTAAGTTCTATATTATTTGTTTCTTAGGTGGAACCATCGTACATATGATTCATCTAATTCAGTGATCTATATTACATCTGAGGATTCGTTCACTATATCTTCTACTCATTTAGTTAAACCAAGAAGTTGTTGAAAGAGAATATCAATAAACCAATACTTGAGGAAAGATCTTTGACTATTTTAGTTGATGCTTTCGAAACATGCAAGGGCCCTTCTTGGGAATTCTGAGATAGGGAACTCCTTTAACTTTTCTACCGAGTCTCATATCACTTGAAATCTAGAAAATAATTATTTCTTTTCCATTTCGATAAAATTAACGTGAAATTTTATTTTTTATCTGTAAGAATTGTTAAACTTTTAATTTAAATTACCTACCATGTGTTTTTCAATAATATATTAAAAACTTTGAAAACATTTTACAACTTTTAGATGTTCCATTATATTTTCATGAAATATTTGTATGAGTAGAAGTGCACTATGTACAATAGTCATTATTAAAAAAATCATTTATGTATAAATCTATAAGCTCAAACAAATTTATAGAGTTTAAATGCATTAGCTCAAAATTGTAATCATTTTAACTTTTGACGATGATTTGAAAAAATTGTCACCAAAAATCTAGCTTTATGCGACAATTATGGTCTCACTTTTGTGACGGTTCATAAACCGTCAGTAAACACATGCCTTTAGTGACGATTCTACATAACGTTGCAAAAAGCTAGACTTTTGGCAACAAATTTTGAAATCATTGCCAAAAGCTTACTATTAGCAACAATTTTCAAATCGTCACAAAAAGACATAGTTAAAAGTCAATTTTGTTGCAGCGGATATATATAGCACCTATTCAAGCCACAGTCAATTAGTAGAAATCTTTCGTCAATGAGTAATAGAAATCTTTCATTTGATCAGGTCAACGCCATAAAGAAGCTATGGCAGTGAAGTAGCTTGAATAAGTATATGCTTGTAAAGAAGTTACTTGGAACAATCATTTAATTTATACAACTGAGACCCACACAACCTTTCCTGAAAACCTAACAACATTCAGATTCATATGCCTTAATGGGGACGACCTTTGGATTACTAAAATGTACAAATTAAAGGACTTATTATAAGCTAGGCATGTACAGGAATGGAAGATGATCTCATGGAGACACAGCCTTTCAAACGTTGCAGAATCACATTTCGGTTGACTAATCCAGAATGAGAAGTGAGAGGAAGTCCTTCTCTAACACATTCATCGTACTTCTCTAATGCAGAAACGATGTAACTGAAATCTGGTCGTTTCGAAGGGTTTGCTGACCAGCAACGCTTTATCAGGTGTGCAAGTGCTGGTTGACAACTAGCCGGCAATGGAGGCCGTTCATTCTGCAAAAGAAAGAAGAAAAGATCTGTTGGTTAGGGAACTATTTTCGGGTAAGTGATTCTCTTAAATCCGAATCGAATCAAATCAAATAGAAACGACACAAGAACTTCAATCCCATCTCACTCACCTTTTCAGCAACTGCAAATGCAGCCTGCACAGGAGTCATTCCTTGGAATGGAAGCAAAGCTGTTGTGAGTTCCCACAACACTATCCCAAAACTGTAAACATCAACTTTTCTTGTATAAGGTTTCTCTTTGATCATCTCAGGAGCCATCCATCTGTAAGTTCCCATGTTCCCTTTGGTTTCTTGGTTCTGTGTTTCGAGACAGGAGGTTCCAAAATCTGCCACCTTTACCCGCATTTCATCATTCAGAAGCAAGTTGTTTGATTTCAGATCTCTGTGGATCACACCTTGTGAGTGAAGATACTCCATTCCTCGTGAGATATCGAGAGCTAATCTCAGGACTGTTTCAGTTGAAAGAGAGTATGGCTCTTTTTTGTTCAGGTACATCCTCAACGTTCCTTGAGACATGTACTCTGTGATGATACAGTACACAGGAGGCTTTTTACAAGCTGCAATGAACTGTGAAGAAACATGACAGGAAGTTTAGAAGAAGAACAAGGTTTCTTGGATGAAAAAGAGAAACTTACCTGCACTATGTTGGGATGGAACAGTCGAGAAAGGAGAGCAACTTCAGATTTGAATTGCTGTTCAAGCAAAGCTCTGGTCTCTTCGTTCTGGTTTGGAATTCTCACCATTTTCACTGCAACAGCTCTCTGCTTATAGATTCCACGATATATCCTGCTATGTGCTCCTGACGCAAACTTGTTGCCTATGAACAGCTGCGAAAGATCAGCAGTCCATTCCTCTTGATCGTCCTTTGAAGTGTCCCAGGATTCAACATTCTCAGAATCCAAGATCATGGACCATGATTCCAAGCTGTCAAATCTCTTCCTCTCCAGGTTCTCCATGTCAGAATTCAACTGGGTTTTCGACGAAGAAGGGATTGACATTAATGTTTTACTCTTGGACCTGCGGAATCGTAATGCTTGGAAACACGAACTCGCCATTGAAGAAGAAGCACTTTCTCTGTGTTATATACGTGCAGAAAGATATGTAAAAATCTTGTGTTTGTGTCAAAACAAACAATCAGAAGGAGCTTTCCTTCTGAATGTATGAACTGATTTCAGAAAGCGCATGAACTGGTTCAAAAACATGGGTTCTGCGGTGAAACAAAGATGATAAGTGGGTTTTTCATGAAATTGCAGAAGAGTTAGAGAGAGAGAGAGAGAGGAAAAGAGAAGATGATAAGTTTAAGGAAGAAAGACACAGCAAATTAGAGAGGAGCAAGTTAAAGGAAAGCCAACCATAATTCATGTGGGGTGGAGAAGAAGAAGAAGAAAAGAGAACGGATCACTCGAGAGTTATAAGTCAAGGAAAGTTATGGAGTTTGAGGTTCAGGATCAGGAGAGTGATGGAGAGATTGATTAGGTTTGTTTAGCAGTAGAAAGATGAACTGAAAGCAGAGAGATTTCAGGGGTGTCTCGTGAATGTCTTGCTCAAAAGCTAACTTTTTTATCTCGGAGAAAGAAAGAGGAGATAACCAATCAATCCAACCCTGTGTTTCCTCGTTAATGTGTTTTTATTAGTGAGTGAAAGATGAAGAAATTATAGGTTTGTTTAAGCTTGTACTTACAAAATAAATATATATATATATATATATCCTTTTTTTATACCCATTTGAATTAATATTATCATTTTAATATAATTAACTAAAATATTCTCAAACTTGGAACGGTTTTAATTGACTGTTAACTTAACAATAAAGATAATTAAAATATTATTATTTAAATATAATTTTCTCACATAATAAAAAGAAAAATCTATTAAATAATATATATATGCCTTTTTTATACCGGTTTGAATTAAACATATCATTTTAATATAATTACTTAGAATATTTTGAAACTTCAAGCAGTTTTAATTGACTATTAACATAGCAATAATGATAATTAAAATATTATTATTTAAATATAATTTTCTCACATTATAAAAAGAAAAATCTATTAAATAATTATATATATATATATATATATGTATATATATATTTGTCCTTTTTATACCAACTTGAATTAATGTTATCATTTTAATATAATTAATTAAAATATTCTCAAACTTGGTTTTAATTAACTTTGAACTTAACAATAATAATAATTAAAATATTATTATTTAAATATAATTTCCTCACGTAATAAAACGAAAATTCTATTAAATAATATTATATATATACATATGTCCCTTTTTATATCGATTTGAATTAATGTTATCATTTTAATATAATTAATTAAAATATTTTCAGACTTCGAGTGGTTTTAATTGACTATTAATTTAACAACAATTATAATTAAAATATTATTATTTATTTATAATTTTCACATGCGATAAAAAGAAAATCTAATAAATAATTTTAAGTAATAAATTGCAATATGTGTAATTAAAAAAAACCTAAATGATGATCTACGGTCGTGGTCCAATTGATTTGAAAACAACATGATTACTTCTAAGCACACTCTAAATATGATTGATGTAAACTTATCATTAATCATGAGATTATGTTTCCTTAAGAGAAACTTCGCTCCCAATGGTCTAATGACCAGAAAGTAGAAAGTAGAGACTAAACCTAAATTAGTAAGTGCATATCCTTTTCAAACTTAAGAAACCTACTTCATGTGGTCCTCTCAACCTACTTATTTAGTACCTATACATAACTTTATATCATCAATAACCAATCTAAATTTGCCACGTGTTTGGTGAAAACATGCAATATTTAAAGATATATATATAATAGAAAAAGGGTTTAGGGAATCATAGTTTTCAAGAAAAAATAGGTTAATATGAGGAGAAGAGGAATGTTTAATGGGACAAAAAGGGTTTAACTTAGCTTGTGCTAAAATGCATATGATATAATTCTCATTCTTTGGAGTTGGAGGTTGAGACAAGAACAAAGGCATTGTCTCCTTAACATACACTTTATGTTAAAAACATATTACATGTTCATAATACACTAATGTTTAGAACGAACCAAAAAATTAACAACAACAACATCGACTTAAGGTCTTATAAAATTTAAAAATACATTTTTATCTTTATTTTATTATGTATCATTACCTATTCTTACTTTATGTCCATGACTTATCTTCGATAATCTTTACAAAAACAAATGATGTGGAAGTTTTCGTGAATTTAATGCATGAATTGATTTGCAAATGACCCGAATCACATTATCTACGATGGTAATTCGATTATCCAAATTCTTATTTTACTATATAATCATTAAAAATTTTAAACTCGGGTTAGTTTTAAGTGATGAAATTAGTCTTTTAATTAACTAAAAATAAGATATGAATATTATTTGAAAAATTTTATTATTTAATTTTAAATTATTAACTCATTAATTAATTATATTCGGAATTAGTGGTAAAAACTTGGATTAAAAAGTAACGAGACAAGCAAAGCAGCCAATCTCCATCACTTTCACCGTTCACTTGCTCGACTCGTAACACTCACTCACTCACTCACTCTCCTTTGCTTTCTCTCTCTACCTCAAGAGCAGTAGAATCTTTCCTCTGCTTTCCCATTTTTCTGTCGCCGAGCTTCAACTCCCAAATGGGTACTCGAATCCCTTCTCACCAGCTCAAAAGCGGCCTCTATGTTTCGGGGCGACCCGAGCTGCCTAAGCCGGAGAAGCAACCCACCGTTGCCTCACGCGCTGTCCCTTACACTGGCGGCGACGTTAAGAAGTCGGGAGAACTGGGCAAAATGTTCGACATCCCAGTCGTCGATCAACACTCTTCTTCGTCTACTCCTCCCTTACCAAAGCAGCCTTCCCGCCATTCCTCTTCTTCTCAGCACAACAGCGGATCGGTCCGATCCGGGCCCAATTCGGGTCCTATCAAGAAATCTTCGGGTCCGATGCCGCTCCAGCCTACCGGACTCATCACCTCCGGCCCGCTCTCCTCCGGACACCGGCGGTCGTCAGGTCAGCTTGAGCATACTGGGTCCGGGTCTTTGTCGGGTTTGGTTTCTGGGTCAAGTAAGGTTCTCTACGGGTCTGCGGTGACGACCTTGACCGACAATGCGAAGGTGGGGTTTAGGGTGTCGAGAGCGGTAATGTGGGTGGTGACTGTGGTTGTGGCGATGAGTTTATTGATTGGAGTCTTTTTGATGGTTGCTGTGAAAAAAGCTGTAATCCTGGTTGCGGTGGGTGGAATTTTGGTACCTTTGGCTTTGGGATTGATGTGGAATTGTGTATGGAGAAGAAGAGGTTTTTTACGGTTTGTGAGGACTCATCCTGATGCTGAGCTCAGAGGAGCCATTGATGGACAATACATCAAAGTCACTGGGGTACGTAAATTCCCTTTTCTCTTCTTACAATGGGATTTGTTAATCTATAAAGCTTTGTTCTTGGGCTGATGTAATGGCATATACGAATCAGTGTTGGTCTTGTGCATTCATAAATTGGAAAAGGTATATAATTTCAGGTTTCTACACTCGACAAGATAATTACTTTACTTTTTCACAAAAAATTAGGATACTGCACCAATTTCTGTGTAGCAAAACTAGTTAATGTGGCAACTTGCTAAGGAATTCTGCTTTTAAAATTAATGGAAAACGTTATTGCTAAGCCTTATGGATTATGCAATCAGGAATAGCATCAACTCTTGTGGCTTAAATATGTTGAAGTTAATCGTGTTCATGTGAAGTTCTGTCAACTATTATGCTGTTAAATTGATGGAGTGGTGGAAGATGGAGAGTTTTTGATGTCAATCAAGTTTTATGGTCATTTGAATAATGTTTGAAGCTAACATTTTGACACCTTTAATGATTAAATTGGCATTTATTTCATTTCTCCTTTTTTTCCAATAATCTAGTTGAAAGTTATTCAAAAACTTGACCGGAATATTGTGATGTATGTAGTTATTTGAAGATTCGATGTATCTTTCTCTATAGGTTGTTACTTGTGGCAGCGTAGCTTTGGAATCATCTTATCAGAGGGTACCAAGGTGTGTGTATGTTTCCACAGAGTTGTATGAATATCGCGGATGGGGTGGAAAGTCGGCACATCCAAAGCATCGTTTCTTCTCGTGGGGATCTAGACATTCGGAGGTCAGTTTGTTGGTCTGTGGATGTTCAAATTCTGTATATTTTTCTGGGAAATTTGAGAGTTTGGCAGATAATGATATGGTTTTTGCATTCTATGACTGAACAAAAATGGATTTGCCAATGTTACAAGTAAACCAAGCACCTCGAAATTCTGGGTGTTCGGCATGAATCAGACTTTACTTCATATATTGTTGAGGCAGACGAACTTATTGCACCTTAGATTTCTACCGTAAATTTTAAGCCATCAAAACATACATGATGACAAGTTGATTGTGGTGGAACGAAGTGCATTAAAATGAACTTTCATTGTTATAACCTTTAATTTTTCTGTCAGCAGAAATATGTGGCTGATTTTTACATATCAGATTTCCAATCTGGACTTAGAGCGTTAGTAAAGTCAGGCAACGGAGCCAAGGTTACTCCTTTTGTTGAACCGGCCACAGTAGTTGATGTGGTTAAGGAGAACAGAGATCTATCTCCAAACTTTTTACGCTGGCTATCTGATCGAAACCTGTCGAGTGAGGATCGAGTAATGCGCCTCAAAGAAGGGTAAGATATATATCTCTCAAGTCAGAATTATTGATATGTTTGCGTAACCTAGTCATTTGTTACCAACTTTTTCTTGAAAATGGATTGGGAAAGCAGTTTCTGGTACTACTAATTAAATTTATCTGCTTTTGAGCTAGTTCCCTCAAACTGATAACTTTTAAGTGTTCTGGGATAATAGGTATATCAAAGAAGGGAGCACTGTGAGTGTTATGGGCGCCGTTCGACGCCATGACAATGTACTGATGATTGTTCCGCCTCAAGAGCCTGAATCGACAGGTTGTCGATGGTTCCACTGCCTTCTCCCCACATATGTTGAAGGTCTTATTTTAACTTGTGATGATAATCAAGACAGTGATGTGGTACCTGTGTAGATATTTGGTGTTCCATCATAATCTAGTTATACAGTCAGTAGAACTGGAATCATCTAGCAATCCCAAAACAGATGTATTCCTTCATCAGAGCTTGTCAAGGTGCAGGTCATGGCCTATAAATTGTTGAACGGGAAACACTGAAACATCTCATTTCAACCTTGGAAAATCGCTCGTATAGTATGCAGTGGGAAATATGCCCGGGTCATGCCAAGTCTTGATTATGGTGTAAGACAATCTGGTTTTGGCAAAATTGTGCTTGTTGTAAGTGGCAGATTTACTCCAAGAGGTTCAAAAATGGTTTCTCTTGGGCTGTATTAAGTTAATGGCAAAAAATTGTCGACTAGTGTTTGTATCAAGTATTTGCTTGTGGAGAAGACGTTAATGTTAATATTCCTGCCTTTATAAGGCATGAATGCTAATCAAATCGTTTCTTCTGAGTTCAAGGAAAATGCTTTCGGTCTCAATTACAGAAAAAGTGAAATTCCATCTTGAAATGTTCCTTGTACATGCAATTTAAGAATGCTAAAAGATAGGAAAGTACAAAAGACACTGAATTTGGATTTTATTTTTGCATGTGAGGATTCAAATTTGTTTCTTTAATATGGTAATGAAAGAGAAAGTATCTTAATTATGGGAAAAAGATAACAATTGAAACAGGTGTAACTATAGTCGAGAAGGCATTCCTCCGGCCACCACCACGGTTTCCCCAGTTATATAAGAAGCATCATCGGAAGCTAAGAAGGCGGTCACAGAGGCCATGTCTTGTGTAGTCCCCAACCTTTTAAGTAAGGTCTTCTCTTCCAGGGAGTTCCTCTACAATTACCAATCCAACATAGTTCAAGTAAAACGTTAACGCCTGAAATCATTTGAAGAGCTAAGATAGAACCTTTCTATGGCTGGAATGGATACTCACAATATCTTCATTTCTTGTAAGGTAATCAGCAAAGTTTGTTGGTACAAATCCAGGAGCTACACAGTTTACACGAACATAAGGAGCCATCTCCTCTGCAAGGGCCTGAATTCGATTGAAACAAGTTAAACAGCAGAGACACGGCAACTATGTGAACTGTTCATCCTCATAAGTTAGGTAGCACAAAATATGTTATCCACCCTTCACTGTCCTCTTAAGGAGACCACATAAAATTAGAATGAGCAAATTCTTTTAAGAAAGTGTACTTTACCGTATCTTTAACACAAAAAGGGCATGCCTTTTCAATTTAATGACTTCGATGGTTAAAAAAGCATCACAGAACTACACAGAATTACTACAATTCCTCCACATTTCAAACGCTGGACAAGAAAGGGGTTTATTTCATTCCATAATGCAGTACATACCAACCAGTTGTTAATCTAGTAAAGCCAACAGCAAATATATAAAGGTGTGCAACCAAATGCCTACCTTGGTAAGGCCTAAAAGGGCTGTTTTTGTCACCCCATACATGGCCATGGAAGCTGGTGGCTGGTATCCGGTAATGGAAGAAATCAAGACAACTGAAGAACCCTTTTGCAAGTGAGGAGCTGCCTCCTGCAAAATCCGATTTCACAAATTCAGCACCTTACAATATCTTTGTTTGGTAGTTCAGTTTGATTTAGCAGTTGCAGTTTGAAAATGTGTGGTTCACAATACTTGAGGGTTTGGTTAAAAGATAATGAGTAATAATGATAAATATAATGATAAATAAGATTAAGAACTAATGTTCTCTTCATCTTTACATTCAAATTAAGTAAACATATCTTAATAAATTTTGTTTTCATCTTTTTCAATCTAAAACACAAGGATAAACTCTTCTTTTTAAAGCTAGATTTCCTACCACCAAAGTTTTCAGAGTTTTGGATTGTTTTTTTCCCATCTCGTTTTGGTTGGGATTTGCCAAATACCACCGCAAGATGTTAAACCCAAAAACAGTCGATTAAAAGAGAAAACAACTAAGCATCTAGCACTCTAGCTAAGCATCTCCTCCTGAAGCAATTCAACCTGACACACACACACAGATATATATATATATATATGATCTTATGACAAGAAAATGACCTGTAAAAGTACGATAGAAGCTTTGACATTTATCTCCCAAATCTTATCAAGGACAGATTCTTGAGTTTCTAAAAGGGCATCAGTAGAAGGATTAGCAGCAGCATTGGATACTACTACGTCTATCTTCCCATATTTCTGCAGCAAAAAGAAGTAAAATCGCCATCAGTTCACATGAACTGTTCTAAGAAGCAAATATACAGAGAAAAGGAAAGGAACTAATAGTCTCACCTTCACTGTCGAGTCAATGAGATTCTTTCTTTGCTTTGAATTTGAGACGTGACAAACAACACCCAGAACCTCTATGCCTTGAGCTTTGAGTTTCTCCACAGCCTCATCCACATTTTTCTGAAAGAAGAAACATTGTTTTCAAATCGATCAGGTGAGTAAGGGCAAAGCAACAAAATTGAACTGAAATTACACAGACCCAAGTAACTAAATAGGAAAAAACCGAAAAGAGGCGAAGGGAAATATCAAAAACGGAAACAAAACCTGCTTCCGGGAAGATATTACGACGGCGGCACCTTCCAGGCCAAGGCGGTGAGCGATGGCGAAGCCGATGCCCTGAGTAGAAGCAGTGACGATAGCAACTTTTCCTTCGAATCTCCGACCGATCATCTTCTTCGAAGTCTTCTCCATCTCTCTCTATCTCTTCGTGTTGGTTTTCACTTCCAAATGTAATAGTTTTGATTTAAGGTAATTATTGGACGCGGAGTTTAGTTAGTGATGATTCATTTGGGATAATCGCAGTCTGTCTTGTCAGGGACTAAGCGGGACCCACCTACAATCTTGTGTATAAGGTGGGACCCATGAGTTTATCGAACTTTAAACCTATATTTAAATTTTTAAAAAAAAGATTTAAATATCTGATGGGGATCGCAAAAGGGCCCAACCCGGCCCGGGTAGAAGTTAATGAGTCAGGCAGACGTCATCCATATTTCGGACTGAACTCGAACTCAGGTGTAAGATTTTAGAATTTAGACTCGATCGAATCGTTAAAAACACAACACAACACAACAATACCTAAATTCTCATTTAAGTATGATACGAAGAAAGTAAAATGTACGCAATCATGCTCACATCTTTTATAAAAATACAGAAACTATTTCCTTATAGACCCTACTGTTTTTGGTAACTCAAACTCAAGAATTTTGTTTTCGTATTCATATATTTCTGGAATTTTGATTAAAGGAGTATAAATGCTAAATGATTATTGAGTTTATTAATGGAAGCACATGGTGGTCACGAATGAATTACAGTACAATAATGGCAGGAAGGAACTACAATCGGGAACGCAGACCTCCGGCAACCACCAAAGTTTCTCCGGTTATGTATGAAGAATCATCGGAAGCCAAAAACGCCGCCGCACAGGCCATTTCCTGTGGGGTGCCTAGCCTTTTAAGAAGGGTCCTATTCACAAGTGCCTTCCTCTACAGATACAATAATCAAAAGGTTGGCATTAGTGTCGGCAGAAACCATTTGTTCGATCAGGCTTGAATGGATTGGAATTTTAGCTAGACTCGGATTTAATGGTCAAACCGAAATTCTACCTGAAAAGTTCAATATTTAAATACCTTTTTAAAGTGCTTTCTTTTTAATTTAATCAGCTAAGATTATGTTATCTTAGTTAACCGATTAAAACATCATTTTTGGGCAAATTAAGTCCGATCAAGTTTCATACTAAGCTCAAGCCGCCTATAGGAAAGTCAATTTCGACCAGCCTGATCACTCAATTCTAGTTAAAATTCCAACTTTCCCAATTCGAGGAGACGCAGAAGAGTCGAGAAAGTAGAGGATAGTTGTACCTTAAGTGGGGTGTAGATTTTCTGTACCCCTTATTCTGTACCTATTTAGTACTTAATTGATCTCAACCATCTAATACAATAAATTGAATGGTTGAGATTAAAAGGAGGCAGACGAGACATAATAAAGGGTACAAATGATCTGCCTCCCCTTAAAGGCAGGCAAGGCATCTGATATTTTTATTTGCTCCAAACAATCACGCTTGCTTTTATTTAAATACACTAATATTTTAAGTAAGTCTATCTCGCGTGGGAGAGTCCATCTCCAATTGTATACTTATGTAATATTTCAATAAATTTTTTAATTTTTCCAAAAAAAAAAAAAAGATTTTTAATGTTGCTTAGGACTCACAACTTTTTCATCTGTTGCAAGAAAACTTGCGAATTGTGTCGGTACAATTCCAGGGGCTACACAGTTCACTCGGATTTGATTAGGAGCCATCTCTTCTGCTAGAGCCTGAAAATGAAATGAAACTAATTTAACGCTGCAGATAAGAAATGGTAAGGAGTCGGTTTAAGATCTGCTTAAATTCCAATTAAATTGCACTATATGGCATGTTTTGGTCTTAAAAGTTGTTAGAATAATGTCACTTTGATGATAGGGGCTTGCACTTTTTGAACCGAACTTCAGGTTGAAAATTCAGGTATGACCCATTAACTTTAAACTAATCTGAACCAATATTGCCAAACCTACTTGCAGAGGTTATGGTTTATACCTATCCATCCTAAGTTTGTTGGTTACCTTGGTGAGGCCTAAAATGGCAGTCTTTGAGACGCCATACATGGACATGGGAGCTTCTGGGCAGTAACCAGTAACAGAAGAAATCAGAACAACTGAAGATCCTTTTGGCATGTACGGAGCTGCATCCTGCAAAATTAATGGAGGTCAGAACTGATCATCCCCTGCTGTTAATAAATGATTAAATAGCAATTTGTAAGTGATAATGAATGACCTTCAAAATAAGGATAGATGCCTTGACGTTTGTCTCCCATAATTTGTCGAGCACAGATTCTTTAGTTTTTAGAATGGGATCGTTTGATGGATTCACAGCAACATTTGACACCACCACGTCTATCTTCCCATATTTCTGCAGTTCAAAATGGAAACGCATCACTGTTTTATCGATTTTGTACCGTTACCATACCGATCTATATACGTTCTACCGACCAAAATCAAACTCCGGTACTATATTCATAACTTTGTAAAAAGCATGCATTCTTATCAGTATAAGAATTACAAGTAGGATGACAAGTTCTGTCTGTAGCGCATCCCAACTGAGTTACTTTTTCTTGGCACTAACCAGGCCCGAATTCTATCGAGTTCGGATTGTACAGTTCAAATCCAACTTATACAGTCAAGCCCATTCGAATCAGACATGCGGGCTCAGTTCCAATCGGTATAAGCATCAACTTGAATCAGATCGAACTTGAACTGAAGGGTTTACAGTCGAGTCTGATCGAATTTGAAGGAAAATTTCAAACATAAAATATAGTATTTCATTACCTTCACGGTAGTGTCAATCATCGTCTTCCGTTGCTGTGCATTAGATACATGACAAACAAAGCCAAGGACCTCTATGCCCTCAGACTTGAGCTTCTCCACAGCCTCATCCACATTTTTCTGTATAAATAAATCAATTTAAGGCCGGAGATTCACGGAAGTAAAAAGGAGCTGAATAATCTAATCTACCTACCTGTCTGCGAGAGGAGATGACGACGGCGGCGCCTTCCGATCCGAGACGGTGAGCGATGCCGAAACCGATTCCCTGAGTGGAACCGGTGACGATTGCAACCTTACCTTCAAATCTCCTCCCGATCATTATTTCGGAGTTCATATTCCTTCTCTCGGTGTCTCTCCCATGTCAGTCACCGGCAGAGCTTAAATAGGAGGAGAGGGAGAAGATCTCAGGCGATCGATCAAAGATTGCGCAATACGTTAGGGACGTAGGAATTGGAGCTCACGTTGGATGATGGATATGGGATTGAGTTGGATTTCGAACAGAACGTGAGTCCTCCGATCTTTCTTCCATTTCCCTCCAAAGATTGAAAAGGATTTGGAGCTTTACGTGTCAAGGTCAACTTTGCGATTACGGTGACTTCCAGTGGTCGTGGACTGAGTGGCGCCATAACCGCTTATAATTTAAAAATTTTATTAAGGATGATACTGGACCCAACACAGTTTGGGCGCATTTGCAGCCTGAGCCCAAGTCCTAACCTAGTCAAATTTTAAGTGGCTCGAAGCTTAATCGGGTTTTAAGATTTCAAGTTCGGCTCAAGCTCAATTATCGTTGTGTTAGGAAACGACCTTGTTTGAACATTGTCGTTGCCAGCCCGTGGCCCATCTAGTCATGGGCCCATTGACGTGCATTCCCAAAGCTTAATCAAATCAAGCTCGAGCCTGAATTCAATAATCAAGCTAAGCTCGAACCGGCCTAACCTATTGCCATCTTCAAACACATTGTCTGTTCAAGATTATTGTATATTGGAAAACCTTCACGACCTCCTTAAGAATAGAACTTCATCCAACAAAACAATTCAATCTTGCACAACTGTTTTAACAGCTCAAACCTATACATACTATGAAAAAAATAAAAGGCAAAACGAAATGAAAAACCGAAAAAGATTGTATCTTTATGGTTCATTTCGCCAAAAGGAAAAGAAGAAAAGATCCAACCTTTATGGTTCATTTTGCTTTGAGGATAAGCAGAGCCTTTTCACCATTAAGAACAGCATCTTCGTTTAAGCGTAGGGATTCCTGAAGTTCTTCAGGAGGTCTGGAATTTCATATCCCAGCATATCATCTACAGCTTGTATCATCTTCGGCTTCAGCTTCTCAAATTTATCAATACTGTAAGTCCGCAGGACTTCTTTGAAGTGTTCCACATTTGGGAAATCACCTCCTGGCAGGTGGAACTCTCTTTGCACCTGCTCCATTTAATCAGAGAATTTTGATATACAACTCTATATCAGTCTGAAACAGAATAGAAATATGTGCAAAAGTAAAAGATCAAAAGAACTAGGCCGGAAAAACCTTGGCAAATTCTTCTTCAAGGTTATCGATGAGCCGTTGTTGAGCCTTAGCCTTTCCCATTAAGGCAGGCATCTCCTTCTTAAGATGGCTAATAATGTGGGCATGGATCTTTGCTGCTCTAGCTCGCTTCACGAACTCATTGATCTATAATGACCCGATTATACGCATAATTAGCTTGTTTATCATGGTAAAAAGGTAAGAAAGAAAATCACCATTCCACAAGCTTTATCAACCATGAAACAAGCACGAAATTTACACAGATATGCATCAATGGAAGTTGCATAAGAACGGTTAAAAGACTATATACACAAAATTTGAACATACTCGACGATCACAAGCCTTCTTAGGAATCTCAACCAAGTCCACAAGAAGGTCATCTTGTTCTTTCTCAAAAAGATCGCGAAACATGGGGCTGACATTTTCTTCATTAATAGGCTTGTCATTGAAGGAACTGCAAAGTCAACAACAGATCTGCGACATTAGGATATATCACAAGGAAACTTGCACGATTTACTTGAAAGAAAACCCCCAGCAATCCTTTCAAGTAGCACAACCATCATAAAGTAGATGATATAGCAAATTGACAACACAACTCTGCAGACAATACACGGGCATTTTTCATCATAAACAAAGAGATAGCGAGCATACCCAATATAAACACGCACAACTTCTGGAGTATTCAGCACTTTTCCGAGAGACCACATTAAAGCCCCATACACTCTCATCAACTATATAGTTAAACCAAGAAGTAAGCAACTGCAGTAAATCTAATAAATCTTGCTATTAGAAAGAATAGGGCATTTTGAATTCCAACACCTAACCTGCTGGGTATCAACTTGATCTGCTTTGTTTAAAACAACACGGATTTTGTCATCATTACCACGTAATGATGCAATTACTCGCTTAAACTCATCACTGATATCAAGTTTGTGAGGATCAAACAAAAGAAGAATAAGATCACATTTTGTTGCAAACCATGATATAACACCAGTGAAATCGTAACTTCTTTGTGTTCGTTGCTTTTCTCCAGACAAAACCCCAGGTGTATCAACAATTGTGATTTCATCCAGCAGCTACAAGCACATGAAAAACAACAGCAACAGTACTGTAAATACTTAGTAACACAAATAAGTAATGAAAAACACATTTATGAAAAGCACACCCAAGTTCAACTCACTGGATGTGGCATTTGTGCACATTCAAACTTTGATAGGAATGATCCTCCAAAAGTGGTGAGGCCACTAAAGGGCATATCTGCTTGGACGGCAACTGTGTTCCCAGGTATACTTCTTTCATCCGTTCCAGTCTAAATTCAAGAATATAGTGAGCTATTTCCAAATAGGTGTAGTTTAGGCCAAGCATCCATAAGAAAGAAGGGAGATGACAACTAAAATCATCATATAAGTTCCCACAAATTTGAATTGAAGCAACACTAGTACATTCCGTATCATTTGTGCATTTTTAGAGAGGAAAAGGTTTCCAATATATGACAGGATGGACCAAGAAGATAAATCAGATCCTTCATGCCTCACTTATTGCTTGGAAGGACAGAAGATGGTTAGTATAGTAAATGAAAATTCATAAAACCAGAAGACTGCAAATGACTATAAATGCAAGGGAAACAAGAAATGTTTCAAAATATCAAAGTCAAATCAAAGTAGAAGCATTAAGGAAGTTGGGCATACCATCACAACAACAAATCTATCAGTTGTCGGCTCTGGTCCAATGTGAGCTCCTGCCCATAGGAAAGAGATTAGACAGCACAATCTTGCAAATTGACATGAGAAGAAAATACCATCGTCAGCTAACCTGGGTAGTTACATCTAAGCAAATGTTTTATAAATGTTGTTTTCCCAGTAGAATACTGGCCCAAAAGCATAACCATAGGCTTGGCGTCAAAATCACTGCTTGTCTGAAAACAAGTTAACACGTGAGTTACTGAAAGTATCACAAACTGCAAGGTAAAAGGATTGAGATCAAGAATAAAAAATTAACTATTGTACAAATAAAGAAAAGGAAAACACCTCAATTTACTTACCAATAAGGGAGAAACAAAGTCATTGAAACGATAGTTAACTTCTAATGGTTTGAGTTTTTCAATGTACAGTCTCTTCAAACCATCAATTATAGATGTTACGGCATTAAGTGGCATCTGAACAACAAATAGTGAAAAAAAGAATGAAAACTAATCAGAACACAAGTTGAAGATTTTAAGCGTTGCCAAGAGGTATATTAAATGTACATAAATCAGCAATAGATATAAATATAAACTGTGTCCAAATATTTGTAAAGATTGGACAAATGAATAAGTCACATGCTTAAAGAAATATCAAGAGAAAAGAAAAAGAAAAAGAAGGGAAAATCAGGCACAAAATCAACCGATTCAGAAACAAACATTGGGGGTAGCCAAACATTACATGCTTCCAAACTTATCATCTTCAAAGACTTCATTTACCTTGTTAGTAAACCAATTTTGATGAATACTAGTAACAGAAAATTGCTCAAAGGTGTTAGCTTTTATGGTTACCTTTTAAGCTTTAGCTCAAGGTTTACAACGTGGTTTCCAGTTATTGTGACAATTTCAACCAATGCGAATACAATTGCAACTATATCAGACCACAATAAGTACAAGATGCAGCCTGCAACCATAATATACAACTAAAATTGTGGTTGCAGTCCACAATTTCAAGGACCACTTTTAGATTATGCATTAAGGGTAAACCTCCTTTTCTTCCTATTGGTTCCACAACGTAGTAAAACCATTATAAACAATAATTTTCAAAATATCCACAACATATACCAAAAAATCCTGATAATAGATATTAACATAATGAAATATTGGTCCTACAAACAATGATCAAAAGAACAAAGTAACTTGGAGAGAAACAACATCAGTTCATAACAAATCCAAATTTACAAACCTTTCTTGATGATTTTGTTGTAAACCGTTGAGCTGCTGGTGACAATTGCAGCTGAGTTAATCCTATAACATTATCAATCAATTAATTTTCCAACTAAACAATTAAACAAGACAAAAAAATTGCAGTAAGAATATAGATTACCATTGATTTCAAGTTCACCGTTGGCTGCTGAATTCTTGTTTTTCTGGGAGAAAAAGAAAACAGAAGAAATTAAAGAGAGTGCCCCAGTGATTCTTCCAAATAGCCAAGCCTTGCAATTACACTAAGCAAAATGCTTACAGCTAGCAACTCATTAATGCCTTCCATCACTGGGAGTTTGATGTTTTCCACTAAAGCTGAGAGAATTACACATATATATTCGAATTAAACCACACCAAAATGAAAGCAAATATGGTAAAAGAAGGATGAATCAGTGACTTTGAAGTACTTCATTGACTCGTAACCAGAAAACAATTATTCAGAGCACACAAGCCTTTGTAGTCAGCCGTTAATAAGTGCAAATGTGATAGCATTGGTAACTTCCAAATCTCTTGTTGTCGCTCTCAGAGCTAAAGCCTTCATAATCAATGTCATCAAAATACAGTTTGCAACACATATCAGCAAAGTTTTGCCCTTCAGCAGATACTTTCATCTCATGATTACTAATGACTTATTAACCACAAAAATTCATGTTAATCCTCCATACGTTGTATCCTTTGGAAAAGGTTTTTCAGTCTAGGAAAACCAATTCAACGGTTGCGCGGTAATCAGCCATTAATAAAAGCACATGAAAGAGCATATTAGTCAGAATAAAGTTATTGTACATACATGTATCTTTTAGAACATCGACGGTGATTTCATGTCCTGATTGTGCCAAAGAAACAAGCTGTACTCAAAGATAGTCAACACAAATGTTAGATTTATTCTAGTCTACTAAATAACCAAAAAGAACAAAACCAAGAAAAGGTACAGCAAAAGCACAAGGGTTAGACCTGCATCGCAGCGACGAACTCCGCAAATCCTAAGAATCCTTGACGTTTGGAATCCGCAAGTGCCCATATCTTTAGAAACAATCAAAGAACAAGACTCGCCACGATTTAGCAAATATAAACATTATCTAGAGGCGCAATTCAAGCAAAAAAGATCGAGAAATAACTTTATACGAAATAATTCACCTGCTTGAGTTCCTGGCGAGAAAGGTTAGACAAAGAGAAGAACTTGGTAGCGTTATTCCCAGTGATACGACCGTCTCCATCTAACACCAACCCATGAGAGAAACAAACTGGATTTTAAGAACAACCCATTTCAGAGAATCCAGTAATAAAGAGATGGTATAAACCTGAATCGGCCAAGTTGAACCATTCCTTGTAAACGAGTTGGTGATCTTTGGAGCATGAACTTAAAGGGGTTTTCCCTATCTCCATATGTTCTGCTTCAAATATGGAAAAGTAACAGTTGGGGGGAGGAGAAAACAGAGAAACTGGTATCGAGGTAGTGCGATGCGATGCGAGAGTGAGATTTCACAAAATGCAAGTTTTGAAATTTGAAAAGCAAAGATTCGTACTTTGGTAGTCGGGTTGGGTTTGATTTTGGCGCTCGGATCGGATGGTTAATATTTTCTTCTGTTTGTTGAAATAGTTTTTTGGTGTCGCTTTTCTTTATTTAATTTTTTGAATTTATGATGATTACTAAATTTTGATGGCAAAGGTGGGTCATATAGTCTTTTCAATGTGCTGAGCCGGGTCCGGGCTGTCTACGGCCCGACTAAAGGCTTAATGGGTTAGAATGGGCCGATCTGTGACCTGACCTGACTAATTGGTCTACTCGTGGCTCGATTTGATCAAAGTCTAACTAATTTGTAATTTTTATTTTTTTAAAAATTTCCAAAACAACATCGTTTTAGAAGTAACAATCATGTCACTACTATTCCGTTTTTCCTTCTTTTATTAATTATTTTTTGAATAATATAATAATTTTTAAATTTTATGTCTAAAACCAAGTCAATGTATCTTACACACAAAGTTCTCCACTTTGCGGAAATTTGAGAAAGGTCATAATATATACCGCTTTTTCTTTATATTTTTACGAAGAGTCTTTTTTCATATCTTGAACCCGTGACCCTATGATCACAAAAATCAGAGCATGCTCTCTTGTGAATTTTATATATAATTGAAAATTATTTCATAAGTCTTAATAATTAATAAAAAATTTAAATGCAATATTTAAATACTTAGTGAAAATACTAGATAATTTTAAAATAATTAGATTATAAAAAAAATCGAGTTCACTCATATTTTGTTAAATACAATAATAAAATGATTGATTTTATCTAGTTTTTATTTTATTATTTATCAATATATAATTAAAGTTTTTATCGATGGAAATAGTCTTATAATTTATTAAATATTTATTAATAATTAAAATTAATTAATTTTTTATCTATTTTTATTTTGATGTCTCCTTAGACATATGAAACAAATGAAGACATGACATTGTGACAATGTCATCAAATGTGGCATTATATGCTATGATCATTTGAAAGTAACCTGAAAATAACGTTTTTATTTATATTTGCGATAATTAGGAAATATTAAGATAAAAAAATGAATAAAACTTGTTTTAACTATAATTCACGATGAGTTAAAGTTTAAAATTAATTATTTTCAATTTTTTGATTAAATTCATACTTAAATTTAAATTGCCAGAAAATTATATCATTTTGTCAAATAAATAAAATAGAATAAAAGGATAAAAATGACATTATTTTATTAAATTTTAAAATTTAGATAAGGAAAACTCTCATATATTAAACTTGGCATATATATTCTCATTTATATTTCAATATAAATATATATATATATATATATATATATAATATGTGAATTTATAAAAAATAATCATTATATTAGTTAAGAGTAACGTTGTGTATTAGTAAACCTCTCTAGACTTCATATATAAACAAAACTTTTTGCATAAAACAACGGTGATTTTAGTTATAATTCAGAAACGATTCGTGTATATATTTTACGAAAACGAGACATAAAAATAAGTGATAAAAAAAAGAAAAAATTACCACTATATATATATAAAAGAAATAAAAATAAAAATCCGTCGTAACAAAGAGCCTTCCCAACATCCTTTTAAGTAAGCCGAAGTACAACGAAGCAAATGAAGCCCACCAATGAAGAGTCCAGATCTTCAATTCAATTTTATAGTGTCTTATTTTATCTCTTAAATATCAGCCATTCATTTATATAGGTCTCGCGTGAGTTCCATATAAATAAATATGAGACCTGCATAAATAAATGACGGAGATTCATAAAACAAAATAAGACACCGTAAAATGAGAGAGAGAGGCTCCTGTCTCACCAATGCCTGTATCTTCTATCCAACACGTTAGCAAGTTGACGTGGCAACCTAGCTTCTTCGGAAAAACGGACAGCAGGGGAACTGCACGCATGATTAGAAGTATGATCAAGAACTTAAAACACGTGATACATTGTCATGCTAATCACTTTGCACTGATCAAGAACTAACCTTCGGAGTACTTTGCTTCATCTTCTTCTTATCAATGTAGTGATTCCTCAGTTGAGGTGTCCTTTCAGGATATAAAGGAGAAGCCTTTTCTTCTTTCACTCTGTTGAAAATCTGAGTGTATACTTCCCCAGATGCGGGATCTGTTTCATCCCAAGATCCGAACTTTGGAACAGGCGGTGATGATGTTCTAAGCTGCTGTCACCAACCCACTAGAAGTTAGATTCAGCCCTCCATTTTTGTTTATCCCAAGAACACAGAACTAGGCCTTCAATGATCAATCTAAGTGTTTAAAGAAAGCTTACCCTGTCAGGAGTATCAGTAGCATGTAGACTAGCTCGATTTCTTCTTCGTCTCACGTACGGGGACTTGGTCGGTGGTGATTTTCCAGGTGAAGAAAATCTATCAGGATCGCTATCATCATCACCAGGAACCAAACCCTTCCTCTTCTTCCATTCTGGTTCTGATGATCTGATGATGCTTTTCACTGACCCTGGACTCTTTCCCAGATCAGCATCATTCTGACAGAACCTTCCATTTCGCTGGAGGACACTCTTTGGTTGATCAGACAAGTATATTGTATCTGCTTTGTAGCTTATATCAGCGTACGTTCTCTGGCGATGATTTGGGTGCACAGGACTTTGATTGAAAAAGCTATACTCGGGCTCAGGTTCAGGTTCAGGTTTAGTTTCAGGATGTGAGCAGCTCCTGACATGAACAAAGACCACAGAATTGTCCTCAGGATCGTTAGGGTTCTAGCTCTCCCTTGACGTGCAGTCTCAAAGTAAGCCGTGTAAGGTACGTTATCCTTTTCCCAGTTTCCGAATTTCGGGACATGGGAAAGTTTCTTCTGCGAAGAAACATCACAAACATTGGAGATTTGGCAGATAAAAAGATTAAAACCAACTTAAGAACAAGAAAGGAGATGAGAGATTTTGTTCAGAAGATTACTTACAGCCATCGAGATTGAGTCTGCTTACAAGATCAAACAATGGTTAGTGAGTGTCGACTGATCAGCGACTTAAGACTTTCCTGAAGAACTGAAATGATGATGAAGGTTTCATCAGTGGAGGGGGAAGATATAAGGAGAAGAAGATGATGATCCAATGACCCGGAAATACCGAGGGCATACAGTATATTCTCGATGATTATAATAAAGTATCAAGTTGGATTTAACTAATTTCAGTAATATTTAATAATCAAGTTAAATTATTAATAATTAACATTTTATTATTCAGTTGTTATATTCTTTTTTTAAATTAATTTGGTAATATTTAATAACCGAGTGACATTGTTATACGTATTTTACCGGCCAATTTTTGATGTGAGTTTGTTGTTATTTTTTTAAAAAAATTAAGATCATATTTTTTGAAAATTAAAAATTATAAAAAAATTTCCCAAAATTTTAAAAAATAAGAAATCTTTTTGAAATTACTTAAATTATAAGTTTAAGTCCAATTTATTAATTTCAGTTTAATTAATTTAGGTAATATTTAATAACTAATTTGAATTTTTATTTTAGCAACATTTAATTGGTCCATTTTTTAATGTTAATTTTCATTATTAATTTTTAACCAAGGTTTAAAAGAACAATTTTTTCTTAAAAATTAAAAAATTTATAGGTTTTTTTTTAAAATTACTAAATACAATTCCATATCTTTTTTTTCATTACTTAAATTGTAATTAAGTAAAAACAATCATACTAACATAATATAAAAAAAGGAATTTATTTACGGATTATAAAACAATTTTCCCCTAAGGGGTAGTCGAATTAGTATAATAGGGAGACATGAGACCAAACGGTTCTATGTTCAAATCTCCTATCTACACTTTTTCGATCGAATCTGTAGATCGAGTTTGTCATATAAGACTTACCTAGTATGCAGTACTTGATTGACGTGATTTGCAGGTTATTGTATCAATATGAAGATTTATCTAGTAGGCATCCAAAGGATAACTGCGAGTTCCTCTGTTCCGAATATATATATAGTTTTTTTCCTAGATGCATTAAAAGGAAAATAGTGGTTTCTATTTTTATTTCTTCATAAAGAAGCCGGCACTAAACTGTGCTTTTCTTTAATACAACGAGTTGACTGTTTCGAGGACTACTAAACCTGCTGAGAGTTTGACACAACTTAGGTTGGCAGTTCCGGCAGAATCTGCCGGATTGTAGGACACGGTTAATAGTTACATCGAGTTTCTTTCTGGCGTCAACGAGCACAGGACATTTTAGCATAGCCTTCACCACAAAATCAATTGTGTTTGGAGCTTACCCAAGTTTTTGACACTTGATCAAAATGAGATGATCTGACCATTAGAAAACAAGGAGGAAAAGACAAGAAGAAGCAGCAGAAGAAGAAGATGTTGTTAGTGATGCATCAGTTGTAGAACATTACAAGGCTGATGCTAGAACAGGGTCTTTGAAGCATTACTATGTCATTCATAACTTCAGGATTAACCAGACGTCAACCAGTTGCTAAAGCAGGAACAACATCCAGCCAAGATCAATGAGTGAACCCCGAGGCATAAGGTTAGGATTGCTCAAAGAGTTTGCGATCGACAACAGCCCCCCTGACTCGATAAATCTGGGAAATAAGTAGAGAGATGAGATGCTGCTTCAGATGCTTATCAATCATAATCTTATCCAGCTGCTGCAAGAGCTGCTATCAAACTTTGGAGAACGAATCTCAGAACTATGAACAAGATGACCTTCATGGTTTGGATCATTGAAAATGGAACGCATAAGGCTCTGATGGGAGCTTGAGAATTGAACTTTCAATTGACAGACAGGAAGGGATTACAGAGGATAAAGCAATCTAACAACTCATTAATATCTCATGAAATTCAGCAGATTGCAACATTCAATTTCAATCAACCTGGGAAGATATTGGAGGAAAATGTTATAGAATTCTCATTCAAATTTCAGTTACTGACATGAAATCCACTGTAGGAGAAGCATTGAATTCACAACCCTTATGTATAAGTTGTAATGGTCTTTTATGGATTGGACATGAAATACCAAGGAAAACAGGGACAAGATTCTGACATAAAAGTTCCTCAATTTGGGCATTGGTACATAAAATAAGAGATTAACGTGATCTTGGTGAGGATGACTCTTGAAACCCTCACCAATTTCCTACTGGATGATGCATTTATATAGGATTCACATAATATCACAAGATGATTCCACTCAATGAACAAAACATCACAACAAAGCTGTGTTCTCAAATTGAAGTTAGCAGGATCATTACCGGAATTTGCTATAATTGCGGCCGCATTTCCCGCAATTAAGCATCGCCCTGCAACCGCAGTTAACCATCAGCAATTTTACAATTCTGAGCAGTAGAATTATTGTGACCTGCTGCCATTTTCCTGCCACAAGTTGATGATATCAGTAGCTTGATTAAGCAGAATCACCATTTGCGTCCTGGAAATCCAGGGCTTGCTCTCCAGCAATAACTTAAGCTGTTCCCAAGCATCACTTATTGGCCAAAAGTGGTAAGCACTCAAAGGGATTGTCCCGTGGCCTGGTATGACTTGGTCTAGACCAATCCCTAATGCCCTTTCCATCCAAATGAACTTCAAAACTATCCTCGGTTTCGCCATTGGCTTCACTACAACTCGGAGCTTCTATCAAACACCAAAAGATCAATCTTTTGTTAAATCCCACAAAACCCCAATTCCAAAAAAAGCTCGAAAAGCAAAATCAGAAGAACCAAAATTTACCTCTTTCTCAGTTGGGGTGTTGTCTTGAGCGATTATGGGATCGGAAGTGGAAGCAGAAAGCCTGAGCACTGTTGGGTTTTGAAAGGTTAGTGGTTTGATGTTAACTTCAAAGGGTTCACGTAAGAATCCATGTTTAGCAAGTTGCGAGCTTTTATTGTGTGCATAGACATTGAGTTGTACTCTACAGGAAGCTAACATCGCTCTTAGTTCTTGTGTGTGTTTGAGAGAGAAAAGGACGAGTGTACTCTTCTTGTTCTCTTCTGCTTCAACTTCTCTGTCAAAAATGGAAGCCAACAAAAGGCTCAAGCCCGTGCTGGGCTAGGTTGGAACTAAGATGGACCAATCAAAAAAATAATAGAAAAAGAGATCGATAATTTGTAGAGAAAGATAAAGTTTAATGCATTTTCTTTTATAAAGAAGAAATTCAGAATTTTTTAATCTCTATTTCAGTTAATTATCTTTTTCGAAATTTAAAAAAAAGCAGGTGAGGAGTTTATTATGTTTTTAAAAAGTTTAACCAACTGAACAAAGATTAAATAAAATTAAAAAATTTATAATATGATTGAAAAAGATTGTCCTTGTTTGTTCAATAATTTGAAGTTTAGTTAAAAATAAGATTGTTAAACAAACATTGATTTAAATTAACTGGTTAATTAATAAATTAATCAATTTTAATAACAAAAATTATTAAAGTAAATCGAACTGAAAAGTTAAAAATAAACAAACCCGGTTTGATTTTTTAATCATTTCTATTTTCTTCAATTTTATTTTTTATGAAATTCAATAAATTAGAGATGACAGGAAAAATAAGATTGAAATTTAAACAAGCATTAAGAAAAATAAGTTTAAACTTAAATCTCAAATTTGAGAAGTACTAGATGAAGGTAATAAAACAGACTTTGATTAAAGGAGAAGACAAGAGGTCTCTAACTATGGTCAGAGGAGTAGAAAATAAAGGGGGGGAAAATTTTTTAAATTTTGCAAACTTGGGAAACTCTATGAGCCAAACAAAATCAATTAATATATAATTCATGTCTTGGCTAGCGATAACATTGTCTCTTAATAAGAGTGAGTAAAGAGAGAGCCCAATAGTTATGGAAACACTATCAAATGATCACGTTTATCTATCTTCCACTTTGTCTATATCTAGTCTATCTTCTAGTATTGAGTGTGTTTTGTTTAATCGTATTGAAAATCTCGTTAAAATTACCCATGTTCCTGTAAAAAATCGTATTTGTAAGCCTTTTTTACCTTTGTTGAGTGAACGAGATGTATACGTATTATTTGATCTACATCTAAACCAAAAGTTAAAGAAATAATCTAGAGTTCTAGATTGAAACAATGTGGCCTTAGATGTACTACAACATAATAGTACGTAAAGCTTGAGATTCCAAAAGAGCTTATCTCTTTTTCACACATCATGAAAGAAAGAGAATGCAACTAAGATATCTTTTCTAAACACTGCCTATATAATGTGTTAAAATGTCTTGAAATCAAGGACATGTACAAGGCGTATAGCTCCTACGTGTAGATGTGTATAGTGGTATTCTCTCTAGAGAAAGATCAGCTCTTTTGAGATCTCAAGCTTTACGTACTATTCTTCTGTAGTAAATCTAAGGTCATATTGTTTCAATCTAAAACTCTGGATTATTTTTTTAACTTTTGGTTTAGATGTAGATCAAATAGTACATATATTTCTCGTTCAGGAACAGTCACGAGAATAGATATTGTAGGGACTCAACAAAAATAAAGAAGACTCATAAATACGATTTTTACAAAAACATGGATAATTTCAACAAGATTTTCAATACGATTAGACAAAACACACTTTACAATAAAAGGTAAACTAAACATAGACAAAGTTGAAGACAGACGAACATGATCATTTGGTAATGTTTCCATAACTATTAGGTTCTCTCCTTACTCACTCTACTTACTTTTATCAAGAGACAATGTTATCACGGACCAAGAAAGCTAACTATGATTTAATTAATATATAATTCTTAACTTAAAATTAAATTCGCATTTAATTTTTCAGCAAATTTAATTAAATCAAATAAACTTGTTGACTAAAAATTAAGATTTTAGAGCTTATTTAGGTCGAAAGACTTTTTTTAATAATAGCTTAACAATCCTTGGCCAATTTGTTCTTTTGTGTAAAGCTCAGATTGGAAGAAAAAAAACGAATTTCCACTAAATTGCCAAAATAAATATCTAGGAAACAACAAAAATAGAAAAAAAATAACAAGTGAATTTTAAAAAAATAAAAATCTGAAAAATGGAAATTCACTAAGACATGCTCGAGCTGCTCGACTGTTCTCTTGGAGAGTATCAGTACGCCTCTTACTTTTATCTAAGTGGGAGATCAAGACCACGCTTCAACATGGTATCTTCCCTCCCTTTCCGACCGCCTAAGCAACAACTTAGCTGCTTCCTTAGGAACTCCAGCCTCCTCGGAAATAATGTCCTCCAATGCCGACATTACGTCTGATGGCATTTTGGTTGAAGAACCTGCAACATAAACAGAAGCTCCCTCTGACAATAGTCTCCAGATCCTCTGGCTATTTTCGCGCATTCTATGCTGCACATACACCTTCTGCTGTTGGTCTCTTGAGAAGGCGACATAAAAGCCGCCACCCCTTTCTTCGGAAAGCAAACCGCCATTCTGTGCATGGGACAACCAGAGGTCTTTGTATAAATAGTCGTTATCCATGTTTCTGCAACCAAAGAAGAAGGCGATGGGAGCAGCTGAACCGGAGACGTCTTTTGCAGCTCTTTCCTCTATGAATCCACGGAAAGGGGCACATCCAGTCCCCGGTCCGATGAGAATGAGGGGACGTGTTAATGGAGGAGGAGGAAGGGAACCTTTATGAAACCATGCTGGAATACATACGCCTAAGCATGACAAAGGTATACCATTTTATGTTAATCAATGATGTATAAATTTAGAATTGCATAAGCATATCAAAAGTTTCAATTATGTTAATCGGGAAAAATATACCCTGTTGAGGATCAAGCTTTGCCAGCCATGTCGAGCATAGGCCATTGCGGTTCCTCTTAAATGGTGTTAGCCATGACACTATGTTTACAGTCAAGTGCACTTGATTCGGATGAGCTGAAGGTGAAGAAGAAATCGAAAACGCCCTTGTTTTCAATGGAGGAACCAATTGCACCAGCCAGTCAAGTGGCATTTGCACGGAGGGGAAATCCTCCAATACCTATATCCGCAAAAATCATTTCCGTCACTTGCGCTCGATGTTGTAAGAGATTCTAATGCCACAGAGAAAAAGAAAAGACTAAAACTTCACACAGAACTGACCTCCAAAACAGTTCTTCTTTCCTTCTGGTTGTACTGGTATAGATCATCTCTTCCTTCAGGCGAGGCAAAATATTGGAGTCTCTCCTTTTCGTGTTCAGCTTTCGCAAAAAAACTCATTACCTGGAAGATGAGGCATTGCGGCACATATGAAATGTACAATTATTGAAGTCTGTGGCATCAAATATGACTAAAAAACTTTAACAAAAAGAAACAACTAAATTGGCAGAACCAACTTTAATGTGTGTGTACAAATTCGTGGCTACTGATTTGATGTCCATCTACAACATTATTTTGCGAGTCTGAAAAGATTGGAATGTAAAGAATGCATATTCTAATAACAGAACTACCAGAATTCATTAACAAAGCTAAATATTTGGTTTATGGGAGAATTAAGCAGACCGATCAGAATGATAGTCACTAGTCAACAAAATTGTGGTTAATTACATAAAACTATTTTCAAGTCAACAGACAAGAAGAGTACAAATGAGGTTCAATGATAAATCTGCTATCACCAAATTTACCTTTCCCATAGTTGATGTGTCACCCACGATCTAAATCTCAATACTAAATAGCAGACTCTACTATTTCAACTAGACAGAAACAGGACCATACCATAACATTAAACAGAAGCAAATAATGGTAAGTAAAAGCTATAATTTCTCATTAAAACAAGCAACAGAACATAAAACATACGGCATGCTTGCCTCAAAGAAATAACGTCTGGGGGAAGCTGATGCAACATCCATTGTTAATTCCACAAAAGTTCTTAATTTTATGGGAACGGTTGAGTTACTGCCGTCAATATCAAGGTGGTGATTCTCTGTACTTTGATGGTGCACCTGAAATAAGAGAAATGTTTATTGGTTGGGGCACTAGAAGAATGTTATCATACATCAACCTCGAGTGAAGATAAGTTGCAGTTTCAAAAAAAAACAATAAAGCCATGGTATGAGAAGAAAATGAATATTGATCAGCAAAATGTTAACAAAATTAGTTAGAAAGATGAGAGAAAATAGAGCTTCAGCCCCCAGGATGTGCATAGTCAGCTGATTATAAACATATCAAAGCAAATGAAGAATATAACCATCATTAGAAGGCAAAATAGGCACTAACAGGAGATCAGGGTTCTGCTTTCTGAAACAGCTACTTCCACAATCTCTATTTTCTTGCAACAATATTGATCAAGCCTATTTCTGTTATTGTTTCCTCCCACATTGTCTGTTTAGCTGGTGCAAATTGACGTGTGGTGCCATCTCTAGTATGCTTGTATTTTGTGGTAACGACATTTTATTAAACTTTTAATTCCTTATTGTGTGGGAACCATATCAAGTATCTTCTTTGGTTCTGTTTTATTTTATTTATTTATTTACTTATTTAACTTTATAAAATAACTTTATAATTTTATTTCTTATTTATGCATTTATTTCAATTTTATTTACATAATCTTTTAGCATGCAGGACTTCGAATTGGGTGTGATGATGATGATGATGATAATGAATATTTAATATAGAAGAAACATATCAGATCTCAATGGAAAAAACATCACAAGTTACTAGCTAAATAACCTATTAGGGAGGATTTATCTCAGGATATTCATAATGAACAAGCTCAGATTTAAACTTTTATAGGTGCCAACCCACTGCAAAATGAACCAAACAAGGGATGTTTGACCAGCTCAGTGCTCACCATTGGATTAATTCTTTCTTCACTGCTATCCTTAGGTTGAATAAGTTAACAGCTAGCTTTTCAAAAATTATATGAATACTTTTAGATTAAAACAGGACTCTAAAATGGAGCAGCAGACAAAGTCTGTCCTTAAACGGTATCAAAACATGTGCTATACCAGTTAGGCCCGTCAATGATACAAAAGGACTTACAGTGATGAGAGATTCTGGGTCCAAATTACAACGATCTAAGAAAGCATCCACAGCAGCACGGTTTTGACTAGGGAGAATTTCAAGAACATCTCCTACTTCATATTTAATTGCCTGTCAATAAAGTGAAACACAGAAAGAGGATACATCAACTTCATCAGCTAGAAGTCATACAAAAGGCTAGTCTAGATAGGCACACACTCAAATCAACATTTAAACAAACATAACTTACAGATGAATTTAATTCAAATTCAAAATGGCGAACATCTTTTCCACAGCCTGTTCTACACAATGCCTGATTCTTGACCTACAAGGGAAAATGTAAAGGGATAGAAATAAAACCTGAAGCCATAATTACATGACAAGAATGTAGACAACGAATAGGAGAATGAAGAAAAAAATGAAGGAAACAATTAAGATGAACAAAATCATTGTGAGTTAACTTATCAAATCAATCAAACATGCTAATCAAGTATTGATACCAATTTCAAAAAGCAGTCAGGCAAATCCTTATCGTGAGAAAATTTTCCAGGAGACATTGAGCGAGCCCTCTTAATTTGCTCTTGATCTAGTACCACCAGAGTAGAAAGAACTGTAAGTTGAAAACCTACAACGACTAAAACTTGATCTATTTTCATAAAGCTAACACTCAAACAAAATACTCCAAGTAAATCAACCAAAAGATAAAAGGGAATCAAAAGAAAAAGAGTATTTGTTAGATGCCCAAAGAATAAAACAGCAGTTTGAAGCTTACAGCCCACCTTATAAGACTGTCAAAATAAAACATTTTCATTATTGCAATATTGAACAACAATTACAGGAACTTGTATCAAGGATATAAAAACACTTGACTTGGGACAAAAGATAGATACAAACTCTTGTCCTTATATAGCCTGACTTCAAGTTACCTGATGCAGAAGATAAATGTAAGCCCAGCGTCTCACGTTCATGATATATTATTTGAACTTTTGGCCGATCAATCAGCTTTGAATCGGGAATCACAAAATCAGGACCATTTGGGAAGAGTTTAGGCTTGATCTTATTCAACACTAGCCACAAGGATGACATCCAAGGATCCAGAACACCTTCATACCTATACGTACATGTAAACAACCAATGCAACATAATGCAAATCAGGGTCATTGCTGTATTTTATTTAAAAGAACTGAGAACATCAATGCTTCTCTTGCAAAAGAAATGATTAAAGGAGATTCTTCTTTCAGATAAAATTTCCACCAAAAACACAAATAAAATTCATATAATACTCTTTGGGTGATCAAGATCCACAACAAATGGAAAACTTTGGTCAAACCACAATATCCCTATATGCAATATTATACATAAAAATTAAGATGATATTATCCAAAAAGTCATTTTCTACCCCTTACAGCTTATAACCATATTACCTTGACCATAAGAGTACCTATGATAAACACTTAAGACTTGGAGAAGGACATAAAAGATCAGCACAGACATGAAGGTGAAAACAATTAAAGCAAAGCTATGAATTCTAACGTTGAGCCAGTTACATTCTATATCTGTGTTTGTTAAGTGCATATACATATAAGTTCTCCAAACAAAAGTGCAGAGGCACATTACAATCATACCCTGAAGGGTGTTGATCATCTCCCAAACCCTTTTCAATAATTGCAGCCCCCCCGAGATCAGAAAGCCTTCTGTCAAGCTTCTTAGCCACAAACTACAGGTTCACAGCAAGCAAAATCTGTTACTTTCAAACTTGAGAAAAAGAAATGAGGAAGCAACCGATTTCATTCTTTATAAATAACCAATCATGGACATTCTGCAGCTGCAAAACCAATCATCACTAATTCTTCAATTGCTAGCAACAAGGATCTAATCTGAGGCCTTGAAAATTAAATAACAACCATCTGCGACTCAGTCTGTTTTCTAAAGATGCACATGCCATCTTGTTAGACCCAATATAGTCATCCATAGGCCCAAATCAACAGCTTAAACTTTTACATTGAATTTCTCTTCACACTTTCAGTCCAATGAGATTCTGTATGAAGTTTTGGAGTTACAACAATAACTAGGTCTTAGTAATAGCTCAAGTTTTTGGGTTTAATGTACATTTCCTTTATATGCATAAATCGATGCATCGTTGTGGTTTCTTTTTGTTTCCAATCATCAAAAAGAGAAATAATAATGCATTAATATTCATGGTACATGTTTAAAATTTTAAAGCAAGCCGTGAGCTCATGTTGCCTAAGCCAGGCCACAAGAAAAGAACTAAGCAGTTAATGGACCTCTCAATGCACTAGTATTGAACTTCACACCCTTGAGACATTTCAAAGATGGACTTCTTAACGTGTCTAGTGAAAAATAAGAAAACTGTTAAGTTATGAAGGTCATGATCCGCACGGCCATAGTACATGCATGCCAACTCAGTTATACTTTTCTCCAATTCTCTTATAAACCACAATGCAGCAATGACAAACTAGATTAAATGACAATAACGTAGAGATATAGATGAATTGAAGATGATGATGACTCGTGAAATTCAGAAATAGCTACATTGTATTTTTGGTAACTAGAATCCCCCAGTCCAAAGACAGCATAATGAAACCCTTCCAGCCATCGCTTAGTAAGATTCTTTTGCAGAAGAAATCTCCAAAAGGCCTACACAAGTAGAACAGGAAGAACCAAAAACAAAACAGACAAATTTAGTGCTCATCCTTGAAACAAAATGTTAAAACTGAAGGGAATTTATGAAAAAAAAAGTAGCATCAATCACAACCTTCATGGAATCTGGTGTGTCCCCCTGACCCGTTGTAGAAACCACGAAGATTACATTTTCCTCCAACGGCAAGGAAGCCTGGAAGCGAAATTTTCAACTAACGAACCACTTAAACAAAAGAGCTTCTCCTACTTTCCTCGACATTTCCACTATACATATATCTAACTAAAATGAGATAAATGAGACACGGAAATACTAACAGCATCATATTCATCGGTGGAGTAAAGAGTGACCGGGCAGCCTCGACGCTCGGCCTCCCGCCCGATGCGCTCGGCAGCGTCCAAAGCGTTGCCGGTTTGAGAAGCGTATAGAAGCAACAGCTTTCTGAGCTTTTCTTCCATCGGAATTCACAATTTCTCCGGAACTTCGGATTTGATCCACAAGTAATCAGAGAAGAGGAGACGAGAACAGACGGAGAGCTTACGGTACGGAAAGGAAAAGTCAAGTCAGCTTACCAGAACTTTCTGATTATCTAAGAAAGTTGCAATCACAGTAACAAATTCCATTTCTTTCCCCTAATGTCTCCACAATAGTCAAGTAAATCGCAAGATCAAATCGTGCTTCAGCCAAGGAAAATCATAAACGAAATCCAAAACATACAGAGCAAAGAAAATTTAAAACCAATTAAAAAAAAGAAGATTGAAGCAATAAGAATTCGAAGAAAACAAACAATCTACGAGCAAATGAAATAAAAAATCCATGAACATAACAGATTTGATCCTATAAGAAAAACAAAGAGAGAAGAAGAAAGAAAACGCACCAAGCAGTAAGGATCGCCAATCGAATCTCCGGTAACAGTAGTTGAAAGAGCGTGTATGAGAGGAGGAGTTCTTAAGAGGGAAGGTTAGTGGCGGTAACCAGAAACCAAAACAGTCAACCGACGAGTTTAACAGTAAACACAGTCGTAATTTTTCAAATTTTCAGTTGTATTTATTTGAAAGATTTTGTTATTAAAATCAACCAACTTATTAATTTACGATATTTTTTAAATTAATACATTTTGATAATAAATATTTATTTAACATTCTTTTTTAATTAAACTCCAAACTATCAAAAATAATTATGTCCAATAACATATTTTAAAATTTTCATATTACATTTCTTTTTATCCTAATCAATAAAAATAAAAATTTTTTAATTTGAGAAGTTTACGATGGAATATAAACTATATTATATTATAAATTCTTGATCCAAGCTTCATTATATTATCTTAAGAATCTTTTTATCTTTCTTAAATAATAATTTTCTTATATTACATCAATTTATATTTTATTAAAAACTTTACGTCTAGCCAAACATAACTTAAAATTATATTGTAGTTGTTTTTATAAATTTATATTATTTCAAAATTTAAAAGAAAAATATCAAATTGGGTCAAGTTAGACTTGAGTTCAACTACCTCATATCGACCTTAAACCTTAGCCAAAGTTGTCAGGTTGAGCTGGGACTTAAGTAGGCTCAGGCTCGACCTAACCCATTTTAATAATTTAATTTATTATCAATTTTGATTTAAACTAAACGAATTTAATTAAAACTAATACATTAATTAATTATCTTAAATTATTAATTTGAATTACATTATTAATTAAGTTAAAATTTAAAATTTTCTTTTGTTATTGTTATAATTAAAAATTTAAAGAAGAATAAAAAAAAAGTAACTAGTTTTTTTAGCTTCTTTTCTTTTACTCAATTTTAATTTTAATTTACAGTTTTAACAAACTCCCCTGACTTCATTTTCTTTTTCCTCGCGAGCCCTAAGAAATAGTAGATTCCATTCCTGAGTTGTTTCTCTCTTTGGACGAGACGAGAAGAGTAGAGAAGAGAAGAGAAGAGAAGAGGAACTATGGCACTTCGAGTGTTGAACCCTAACGCCGAGGTGCTGAACAAATCGGCGGCGCTTCATATGAACATAAATGCGGCCAAGGGCTTACAGGACGTCCTCAAGACCAATCTTGGCCCCAAAGGCACCATTAAGATGTACGTGCTCTTCTTTTTCTTCTGTATTTTGAGTTCGTTTTCTTGTGAAAATGGAACACCTGACTCTCACTCTTAGGCTTGTTGGCGGAGCTGGAGATATCAAACTCACTAAAGATGGCAACACTCTTCTCAAAGAAATGGTACTTTGTGTTTTTTTAATTTTAATTTTAAGATGATAGCTTCTTTGAATTTGTAACTGACTCTCGGCGTTTTGCTTCTCACTGGTTTCAGCAAATTCAGAGCCCCACGGCGATTATGATTGCAAGGACAGCTGTTGCTCAAGACGACACAAGCGGAGATGGTACTACTTCTACTGTCATATTTATCGGGGAACTCATGAAGCAATGTGAACGATACATTGATGAAGGTTAGTAGCCATACATGTCAATTCCTCTAAAACTAGTTTGAGTCTCGATGGTAAAGAAACAAAATACTTATTTTCATCAAATGCTGAAGTCAGTCTCAAAGTATGATCGTTCTGATTACATCTACTTAATTTTATTCAGGAATGCATCCGCGTGTTCTGGTCGATGGTTTTGAAATTGCAAAAAGGGCCACCCTGCAATTTCTGGAGCAATTTAAAACTCCCGTGGTCATGGGCGATGAACCTGACAAAGAGATTTTAAAAATGGTGGCAAGAACAACACTAAGAACAAAGGTGATTCTTTTCTCGAGAAAATGTAATTTGCTTAACTTTATAAGTCATTTCAAGTTTAAGTTGACAATGATTGCTCTTGTGCAGCTCTATGAAGCATTGGCAGATCAGTTGACTGACATTGTTGTCAATGCGGTGAGTTTTACCTGCTGATATCTTCTCGAAGGATGTGGATATTGTCAAATTTTAGATTTTTGAGGCCCCTAACTATTTCTATCTAGCGCGATTATAACTATTTTTTTCGTAAACTATGCAGGTGCTATGTATTAGAAAGCCTGATGAAGCCATTGATCTCTTTATGGTTGAGATGATGCACATGCGCCACAAATTTGATGTTGATACACGACTGGTAATTTTCTTGAATTGTAGATGGCTTCAGAATTTTGTTAAGGCCAGCCTGACTTGTAAACAACTGGAAAATATTGTTTTCTGTAATGAGTACAGTTCATCTTGTGTGGTTTATGTTCGTTAGAAGAAAAAGTATCAGTGCTCTCAAATGGATGGTTGAGACCATAGTTCCCATTGGCACAGAAAGCCTTCAGTCATTTAGCAATTTCATAACATATAAAGAGATGTAACTCGTTGATGATCTTCTAATGAGTTACTGATTAAAGCTGTGTACTTAATAACTTGGAAAAAGTGTATAGGATTTTGTTTAATTAATTCCATGGTGCTCTTTTTCAGGTTGAAGGTCTTGTACTTGACCATGGCTCTAGGCACCCAGATATGAAACGGCGAGCAGAGAACTGCTATATATTAACATGCAATGTGTCTTTGGAATATGAGAAAAGGTACTCTGTTATACAGTATCCAATCTACTAATTTTGAAGACAAACTATTGCATTTAGCTTGGATTTCTTGTGAATTATGTACTAATATTGCATATTCCAGTGAAATCAATGCAGGATTTTTTTACTCTAATGCGGAGCAGAGAGAGGCAATGGTTGCAGCTGAAAGGCGACAGGTGGATGAAAGAGTTAAGAAGATCATTGGGCTAAAAAATCAGGTTGAGCTACTATAGTTCTACATTTTATGTTGGTGATGATGATATACATATATGTATACTTGCTCTTATCTGGTGGCTTTTAAAAATCTGTTGGTATGCAGGTTTGTTCTGATAATGACAAGAACTTTGTTGTCATTAACCAAAAAGGTATTGATCCCCCGTCACTAGACCTTCTTGCACGAGCAGGGGTAAGTCCTCATCTCCTGGTTATCTATCATAGAAGTACCTCATGCATGTGTAGTTAGCTCAATTAGCTGCATATTTGCTTTACATTGTTGTGACTGTGTTATGGAAAATGGTAGATGAAAGGAAAAAGAGGGAAAAGAGAGTGGGAAACATACAATAGCCGTGGGGGGACTGTTATTTATAGTTACTCATAACACCCTCCAACTGACATACTAATACTCTTAGCTGCCATCTACTACAAGTACATATTTTCGTATCACTGTGCGGACTATTTCTCGCTGAAACTTTCTTGAATTGATTCCCTTACATATTGGGGCGCGAAGTCTTGTTTAGTAGTTGATTATCTAATAATTGTTAGATTATTGCTCTTCGAAGAGCAAAGAGGAGAAACATGGAACGCCTGATTTTGGCATGTGGAGGAGAGGCTGTGAATTCTGTTGATGATTTATCTCCTGATTGCCTTGGTTGGGCTGGACTAGTTTATGAGCATGTTCTTGGCGAGGAGAAATATACTTTTGTTGAAAATGTGAAGAATCCTCATTCTTGTACAATATTGATAAAAGGTAATCGGCACTATAAACTTTTCCACTTAATCTGCATATGAATGGTCTCTTTATTTTAACTGCTCTAATCCAGCAGCCACCCTGTTTTGGACATATTTGTATGTATCATGGGATATGCCGCACTAAGTCTTGAATTATTTAATCATTCAGGACCAAATGACCATACAATTGCTCAAATAAAGGATGCTGTTCGAGATGGCCTAAGAGCAGTCAAAAATACCATAGAAGATGAGGCCATCGTTCTTGTAAGTGCTGATTGCACAATATTTGCTGGACTGAAGTGATATTTGCTTCAATTCCTTGATTCAATTAAAGTAATTGTGTACATGTTTCTAGAATGCCAGTTTTGTTTTTAATTTTTAATTCTTATGTTGGTGATAAGTCCACAAAGTTCCCTTGTTCTGTTCATCTCAACCTTGTGGATGGTGAAATCTATTTTCTTTGGGGATCAGGGTGCAGGAGCTTTTGAATTTGCAGCCAGAAAATACTTGATTGACGAAGTCAAGAAAACAGTTCAAGGGGTAATTGTCTCCATATATTTCTTCCCTTTCTGTTGCAATCCTGTGTGGCATTTCATGTTAACAATTCATAATCTCCAAACTTGGAGCAGCGTGCTCAACTTGGTATTGAAGCTTTTGCTAGTGCGCTTCTTGTGGTGCCCAAGACACTGGCTGAAAACTCTGGGCTTGATACTCAAGATGAGATTATTACTCTCACGGTATCTACAACTCCTACCTTGTGCATTCGTGCTTGTTTGTCTCCATTTATTTAATAACTTGACCATTGTTCCGTTTTGGTCCAGGGAGAGCATGACAGTGGCAATATTGTTGGAATCAACTTGCAGACTGGAGGGCCTCTTGACCCCAAGATGGAGGGCATTTTTGACAACTATTCTGTTAAGCGCCAGCTAATAACTTCAGGGTATGAACAAACTCAATTAATTAAATTTTCACACTTACACACACATATACACATGCATACAAACATTATCAACAAACTCAATTAACTAACTTTTCACACTTACACACAGATATACACATGCATACAAACGCACATGTACACACACAAACATACACATAACAATAAACTATTTTTTAGGCACAAGACTTTTAGTGTTCTATGATGCACCTCTGAATAGTGAGTGGGTAGTACAGTCCTTTTAATTCTTCTCTTCATAGTAACCTTTTGTCAGGAGGTGAAGCAATAGATCAAATTACTATAAAGAAGAGCTGTAAACCGTAGGATTTCTTATTTGGGATTTCTAGTTCCTTTTCTTCGATAAAAATAGGGATTGGAAATGATAAAAATGAATCGAGTCTTAGTAGCTGCAATAACTGTGTGTGCTTTCATTAACTGGTGTTGGAAATGGAAAATGGTGCTACTGAAGTTACTTGGAGTGATATGATAAGAGTGAGTTCTTGTGCATTTAACAGGCCAGTTATTGCATCACAATTGCTATTGGTGGATGAAGTGATTAGAGCTGGGAGAAATATGAAGAAGCCAAATTAGCCCCCTTGGCCTTACCTTGGTGTATGTTTAAGAATTCTTGGCTTTTCTATTTTGTTTCTCTTCCTTTATTTCCCGATACTGAGTCGTTTTTGGTGAGGAAGTATCATTCCCGTTCCTCCATTTTGATCTTGGATCTTACCACACTTGTGCAATCTGCGTAGCCTTTTCTTGTGTGTCAACTCTGTTTCTTTATGGTATTGCATTATCTGACAGCCAAATTTTGGCATAATGGTAGTATAGAACCAATTGGTACATGAGTCTTGAACTTCGACGGTTGGTTTTTCCATGGCGTTAATATGGATGACAATGAATCGGGTTGAACCTAGTTCACCAATTTTTTTGCTGTTTGAAGTCTGGTAGAGTTTGAGCAATCCAAAACTTGATGTTAAGAATCGAACATTCTTACTCTTAAAGCAATAGATTTTTAGATGGGATGCATCTTTAGCATTTATAAATACAATATATGTTATAGTTGAAATATTGAGAATTAATAGTATGCACAATGGAGGCATTTAGTGTCGGAGGTAATAAATTTTCAAAAATAGTAAGTTTTTAATAAATTTCTAATATTCTTAGATAATTTTAAAGTTAGTGTCTTGTGTAGAGAGAGTAGAGAGACGAGAGAGATTGACTAATCTAGGGATGACATGTGTGTTTATTTTTCACTTGGCTCAGTTTGAAGTAATTTTTCGTCCTGAGCTTATTGAGTTTCAAGTTTGGTTTAATGTTCTTATTTTGGGCTTTGAGTTGAGTTTGAACTCTATGATTTGATTAATCTTGAAGTTTGAATATATTAAATATAAATAATATTATTTTGAGTAAATGAGGTCATTTTTAAAATAATATCAAAATTGAATACAAAACAATTAAACTTGGCTTGGGCTTTGAGCCTTTTAAATTCCATTAAGCTTGAGTTTAGATTGCGAGCTTTTAATTCATTCGGACTTTATACTGGATTCAATTATTATAAAAAATTTAGATTATATAGAAAAAAGTATATTTTAATGAGTTAATTTTGGATAAACTTGAGTCAATTTGTTAAGTGATTAATTTAACACAATAGTTTAAGCTGTTATGTGAGACTAATTTAATTAATTTTATATATTTACTAACACATCCTTTTAAGTGAAAGTTTTTTGAGCTCGAAACTTGTACATGTCTACTTTGTCTTGTGCTGAATTAATTTAATGATAAATAAGTGAGTGGTAGGATTTGAACTCAAGATTATTTGGTAATAAAATTAATTAAACTGATTTCATACAACAATTTAAATTATTGTGGTGAAATAGTTGTTTAATAAAATTGACAAATATTTTAAATATAATTAATTATAAAAATGTGGTGTATCCAAATTATATTTTAACTCCAAGGTTTAAGCCTAATCAGATTTGAGGTCCGGCCCAATTCAGAGATAGGTATGGTTAAGGGGGGTCACGTGCAAGGGGCGTGTGCATTGATGGTCACCATCAACTGCTCCTCGGAAATCTCCGCCACCCAACACTTGTCACTTTACTATTGGACCTCTTTCTTGCCTTGACCTGTCTTTTCTTTTTCTTTTTCTTTTTTATTTTTGAATTTTCTTTTAATAAATACCCCCCAACTCCCGAGTCCCGACCCCCAAACCCAACCCTCCCCGACCTCTCTCAATCATAACACTCTTCTACGACTGCTCTAAGAGATTCGATCGGCGATCCGATCCTTATCGCTTGGTGCGTCTCTTTTTCTTCTTCTTCTCTTTGTGTTCACACGTCAGGAATCATGATTTGGTCTTTCGTGTTCATCAAGTTTTGTTTTCATTTGTTTTCTTCAGATCCTTATTGCTTGATTCTTATTGTTTTACTTTGTTTCTTCTTTACTCTGCACGTTTTTGGTTTTAATTTTTTTTTAGTTTTTTCTTGGCTGAAGCCCGATTTGATCTTGTGATTTTACTTGATTGGCGGAGGAAAGTAGCGGAAAGGAAAGAAGTTTGATTGATTGAGTTGGACTTTTTATTTCGCTACAATGATTGCGCGAGTTTCTAGCTTAGATAATCAGAAAGTTTCTGATAAGTTGACTTTAGTTTTTTTTTTTTTTGGTTTCCGTATAACAAATTTGGTTTTGATATGCTTTTGTGATCAAACTTTTTTTATTGTTTTATTTATGATTTTTTCATTGCCTATGTACATTCTGGTGCCTTTAATTCCGGATATGGAAGCTATGGGAATCTTATCATTTGTATGTTACGAAATCCCCCTTTTTTGTGTGAGTTTATGGCATATAATTGGAAGATGTAACGTGCACAAGTGGTTAACAGATATACTGCTTTTATATTATTACAGTTCATGGAGATGTAGGCTCTTTGATGTGTATGAAGTTATGGGCTGTATAAGCAGGTTATCAGCCTTGTTTTTCTTAAACAAATGAAGTAACTCACTGGAATGAGCAAATGTGTTCTTCCAACTTCATTGGTATCGTTTTAGTCTATCTTTGTCTCTGGAGATTTGTAAGAGACTGACGATTGGTGTTCATGCTGTGTGTTGAAAGAGTGCAATTAGAATATTCTGTTATCTTGTGTATCTATGCTTTAGATATCTGCTGATATTCTGGTACATTGTTTCGAAATTGTTATGCAGAACTACGAATTAGTTTGGATTAGCAAAGATGGCTTCAACTGAATCATCACGCGAGGAAAATGTCTACATGGCCAAGTTGGCTGAACAGGCAGAACGCTATGAAGAAATGGTGGAGTTTATGGAGATAGTTGCAAAGACTGTTGGTGTGGAGGAGCTTACTGTGGAGGAAAGGAACCTCCTCTCTGTGGCTTACAAGAATGTCATTGGAGCCAGGAGAGCTTCATGGAGGATCATTTCATCCATTGAGCAGAAGGAAGAGAGCAGGGGAAATGAGGATCATGTCTCATTAATAAAGGAGTACAGGAGCAAGATTGAATCTGAGCTGAGCAAGATTTGTGATGGAATCTTGAGTCTTCTTGATTCTCATCTCATTCCCTCCTCTACAACTTCCGAATCCAAGGTGTTTTACTTGAAGATGAAAGGTGATTACCATAGGTATCTTGCTGAGTTTAAGACTAGTGTGGAGAGGAAGGAAGCTGCAGAGAGCACCTTGTTGGCATACAAGTCTGCTCAGGTGGGTGACCTGAAGTTGTTGTCATTTTATCCGTTTTTATTTTCTTGCTACCTTTACATTTGACCTGTTTGCTCTTTTCAAGATTTACTAGGTACAATTTTGATTTGATGTAGGATATTGCTATTGCTGAGCTGGCTCCTACGCACCCTATAAGGCTGGGACTTGCACTTAACTTCTCTGTGTTCTACTATGAGATCCTTAACTCCCCAGATCGGGCCTGCAATCTTGCAAAGCAGGTACGCTTAACTATAAACTGTGATGAAAATTGTAAGAGTAGACAGTCTACTTATAGCAATGCAAGGCGCTGGAATTAGCTGATGATCACTTTACTAAGTTTAGATCTCCTGTGATTTCTTTTTGCATTGCGTAAGAAGATCATATTGAGTTCTTTACTCCGCTTTACAAGTGATATTGTTCTCCAAAAAGTGGCAGACAAATTCTTTTTCTAAACCTTTTCTGTAAATACTGTTTGTGTAACATTATCGGTATGCTGGTATTTACCTACTTTTCTAATCAGCAATCTTCCTATTGCTAATCTTTTATGATGCACGATAATATTATCGACAGCGTTTCTTTGTCAAAATTCAGCATTTTGAGAAACTCTATTTCTTTAGGCTTTTGATGAAGCTATTTCTGAGCTGGATACACTGGGTGAGGAATCCTACAAGGACAGCACGTTGATCATGCAGCTTCTTCGGGACAATCTGACCCTCTGGACTTCTGATATCACGGTAATTCTTACACAGCTCGTTTAATTGGTTGATGCAACTGAACCCTTACTTTTCTTGTATAATCATTCACTCCTTTTTTCTTTAAAACCTGATGGTTGGTGTTAACACATTTCATGGTTGTGGTTTTCATAGGATGAGGCCGGCGACGAGATCAAAGAAGCGACAAAACGTGAATCCGGCGAGGGACAGCAACAGCAGTGATGAATTTGCAGTTATAGGATTACCTGTTCTCTGTACTTCTATATTATGACCTTTTCTTTTTTTCTCTTCACATAGAAGCCTTGTTGGGGTTGTTGTAGCTGCTGCATTTCTAAAAACTAATTCTATGTTATGAGTGCCCTATAGCACACTGCGAATGTGGAATACCAAACAGTTCTATTTAGATCTTATAATTTATAATTTATATCCGTGCTCTGATTGCCTTCCAGGTTATCCCGCGTGGAGAACTTGTCATCTATGTTTTAACTCCTAGTTTAGGATAGCAACAGATTGGGTTAGTTCAGTCCACTACGGTTTGAACTTTTATTGGCTTAGCAAGCCGATCATATCATTTTGATCAAGTTAGTAAAGTAGGAGGACATGAGGTCAAAAGATCTTGTGTTTGAATTTTTCTATTTACACTTTCTCGATTGAATTTCTCGAATAGGGTTTCTTTAGTACAGAGTATCCGGTTGATGTGATTTGTAAGTTATTGCGTCAATTCAGAGATTCACTTAATGTATATCTAAAAAATAGATGTGGTTTTTCTATTTTAAAAAAAATATCAGCCTTTTAGATTGGCTATTACAGCTTGAGTTTGGCTCAAAAATTGGATAAATTAGATTTACTTTGAATTAGATAAAGTTGAATCAAATTAAAATAAGTTTCTTATTGCACCATGCTTCATAACATGTTAAAATCTATCATTGACTAATCATTGTCTACTTTTAGGCGATTCTATTTTAATAAATCAATCATCTCAAGGTTAAGGGATTTATTATTGCAAATCCACAATATGAATCCTCTAATTCATTTATGTAATAATTGCTTATCATTAAAATGTCTTTTTTGTCCGGTTTGGTTCGATTTATTCGGGTCTTTTTTTCCGAAGTCGAATTAGACTTGGATCTACTTATTATCATTTTTATATGTGCTAAGCAAACAGAGAAGAAATGAAAAGAAAAGAATTAACCAACCAACCTTCCTCCTCAGTCTTTTAGGTGTATAATGTAAAGCCTGAGAATTGGGTTGACCCATGAGAATCGGGTTCGGGTCAACACTATTGGCCCAGTCAGGCCGCTACCAAATCCATCCAATTTGGTCAGTAATCAGAAGCCGATTCCCTCACCAAAAGCAAACTCAAACTCACACTCACTTTACGCATTTCCTCCTCCTCCTTCCTATTACTTTACCTGCTTCTTCTTCCATATCAGAACATCTCTTTCTCTTCTCTTCTCTTCTATTCTCTTCTCTGCTCCTCTTCTGTTCTTGTTATGTCTACTCATACCTCTGTTATTGCCTGGTCTATTTCTGTTACTCAAAGAACCCATTTTTGCCTGCTATCTCTCTGTGTGTTTTTGTAGTGCTTATGTTGATTCTTTTCAACTTGCAGGGGCTCAGGTGAAGATGGCCAATTGGGTATAGGAAAAAACGACGAGAAAGAATGGGTTTGTGTCGTGGAAGCTCTTGAACCTTACAAAGTCCGTTCCGTTGTTGCCGGTAGCCGGAACTCCCTTGCCATTTGTGAGGACGGGAAGGTTCTTCTTCTGTTTCCTTTTTCATCTCCAAGATCATCAACAAGAATCGCGTATATATACGAGTGTTTGCTGTTTGCTGCTTCCTGATTTTTGATGTTTGTGCCAGTTGTTTACGTGGGGTTGGAATCAAAGAGGGACACTTGGTCACCCTCCTGAGACCAAGACTGAGAATGTTCCTAGTCAAGTTAAGGCTCTTGCCAATGTTAATATTGTTCAGGTTCTCTCTCGGCTCTTTCCCTTTTTCTTGTTTCTCTAATGAACGATCTGCTGCTTATGTTACATTAAACTGTTATCTTTAGATAAGAATGGACTTTACTTGGACTGGTTTCTTAAGGTCTTCTTTATTTTCCTTTATAGGCTGCTATTGGTGGATGGCATTGTCTGGCTGTTGATGATGATGGTCGTGCTTATGCTTGGGGTATGTAGGACTCTTTACTTTCATCTTTTTATTTGCTCAGAGTAATGTCTTTAGCTCTGAACTCTGTTAGGCTACTAGGCAAAGGTATGGAATTTACATCAGTTGCTTACTTGAGTAGGACCCGTTTTGCTTGGTTCGCTATATCAATAGCCATGGATTATAGAAAACCATGATTGGTTCAAGATTATGCTATTTCTCATTCATTATGTTTAGTTAGCTGTAGTTTACTAAGGAGGGCTGTTGGTTTGATGAAAATTTGTACGATATCGTGTTTTGTAGGTGGAAATGAGTATGGGCAGTGTGGTGAAGAGCCTGAGAGGAAGGATGACACGGGGAGACCATTGAGAAGAGATATAGTGATACCTCAGCGTTGTGCACCGAAGCTTGTAGTTCAACAGGTGACTATAACGATGTATCAATAAAATTTACCAGAAACTGATTTATGCAGGAGTATCAAATACTTTCTGTAAATTTTTCATTGGAAATATTAATATATTATACACCACAGTTCACATGTGCAAATGTATAAAAATTGCTGAAAATTGTTTTCTGTATGTGGCAATCTACTTATTGCTGACTCATTGCAATGAAATAAGTATTTTTTCCAATAGCTCCTCTAAAACATCAATATATTATTATTACCTGCTTCAAATTTTGAAGTGATTTTCTTAAGTTGTGCTCCTAGTTGAATTTCTTTGGGCTGTAAGCTGGCATTTCTCGTGCTATAGATTAGTTAAGAAAAGTGTGTAGCGCTTTTCCTTTGCCTGGTGATATCTTAGACATAGAGTCTTGAGCCATAATGAAAGCCCTTTTATGTCCTTTGGCCTTTGCTACGGCATTAATTTTGCAGCAAAGGTCTTGACTGTACTCTTTTGCTATATCTATATATATATATGTGCATATATTATTTTCGGTCTAAAACATCCCTTATTTATAACTCATCTCGAATTTTTGATTTTGTGTTTGCATTCTGGATAATATGCTGCAGTCATGATTTGATCAAGTCTATTCTAATTGATGATATCTTAGGTAGCTGCTGGAGGTACTCACTCTGTAGTGCTTACATGTGAAGGACATGTTTGGACCTGGGGTCAACCATGGCCTCCTGGAGACATGTATGGTTTCTCAGACTTGATATGTGATCCAAAATTTCTCCTTATTGTTTATCCATTCTACCATTGTCCAAAATCAATTCAGTTCTTTTAGCAGCGTGCCGAGTGGGTAACAAAATCTTCCTTTTCTTCACCTAATTTTGACTCTTTATTGTTTGCAGAAAACAGATATCTGTCCCCGTGCGGGTACAAGGCCTTGAAAGGGTTAAGCTTATTGCAGTTGGGGCATTTCATAATTTAGCTCTACAAGAAGATGGAACTCTGTGGGCATGGGGCAATAATGAATACGGACAACTTGGTACCGGGGATACCCAACCAAGATCACAACCTGTGCTTGTCCAGGGGCTTTCTGGCCTGTCTTTGGTTTGTATTATATTTTTAAATAAGTTCTAATTAATCGTGCAATCTCTGCATGTTATTCTTCTGTTATGCTTGTTATCTGGTCATTTGTTTTCTCATGTATCCAGTTAACTTAATATTATGAGCTTGACTTAATAGCTTTTGAAGTGTTATGAGAGACTCGAAGTATGTTACATTGTTGAGATGCTGTTATGTTAACTACTTCAGAGGTTTGAACTTAGAACTTTTAATTCTCATAGCTTTATAAGCCTCAAATTGAATGTGTTTTGGTGCAAATAAAACTCCTATGTTAATTTTGTAAAAAATCTGCTCATATATGTTGGATTTTTTAATTTATGATAGCCTTATGTGGTTTACATTCAATGCTTGTGTAGGTTGACATTGCTGCTGGTGGATGGCACTCTACTGCATTAACAGAGGATGGAGAGGTACTTAAGCACGTGATCTAATTATTCAGAGGTTACTGCATATATGATATGCTATAATTGCCCTTTCCTTTCAGGTGTATGGTTGGGGAAGAGGAGAACATGGGAGGCTAGGATTTGGAGATAATGACAAGATCAGTAAAATGGTGCCTCAAAAGGTTAATCTTTTAGCAGGGGAGGACATTGTTCAGGTATTGTCATATAACATGGTTTCAGGGCAATATCATATCAGAAAGCCTAAAATCTCTCCTGAAAATATCATTTAGTTTCTGTTTTAGACCATTGTTCTGCATCTTTTGTTCAACTCTGATATTTTGGAAACGAGCTCCAACCAACTAGTCCACACTACTTCTTTCTGATTCAGGTATCTTGTGGTGGTACTCATTCGGTTGCATTGACAAGAGATGGCCGTATTTTCTCAGTAAGTTTCCACCACCACCATAGAAATCAGCAACTTTGTTTTGTAAATGGTGTTTGTGAATCATGAGTGGTTTTTGGTGGTAGTTCGGTCGAGGTGACCATGGACGATTAGGATATGGGAAGAAGGTGACTACAGGACAACCTATGGAAGTACCAATACGTATTCCGCCTCCAAAAGTTGTCGGTGGTCGTGAAAATGAAGCTGAAGGGCATTGGATTGCTAAACTTGTTGCTTGCGGCGGCCGCCATACTTTGGCCATGGTAGAATGGCAAAACAATAAATAAATAAAAACCAATTAGTTATCAGAATTATGTGAAATTATGTATTGTGTGATTGGACTTGATAATCAATGACGCTTTCGTGGAATAAAATTGTATCATGAAATCACTTCCTTCTTCCACCTTCCAAACCCTCATGGTCTACAATTATGGTTCATTTTGGTTTGCAAGATTCAATTTTTGGTAAGTGATTTGACTTATTATGATGTTTTCTGGTTGATATTCTTGATTTTTAACTTATAGAAATATAAAAATGATGCTAAAGTTTGTAGCTACCTTTCCCCTTTTTCAAGATTTGTCTTTTCCTTGAAACATAACAAATTTTTAAACTTCAAAACAGATCTTTATGCACTAAAACAGAGTAAAGAAAAAAGAAAAATTAGATGACCTGAAACCAAAAAACAGAGCACAAGCAGAGCATGTGTAGCAAATAAGAATAAGAATTCGTGTAAGGAAATTTAGACGACAGAAGGAATCCGAGTCCTTTGAGGACCACCGTCCACGGCGGTCTTGCCACCACAGTCGCTGCCATAACTGTAATAAGAAGGTCCATACCTGCTACTGAACAAGCCAGCATGAAGAACCCCTAGGTACACCAGCTGACTTAACAGTGATATCACGATCAGTGCTTCCAATGTTTGCTGCATATTTTTATGAGTGATGAGTTAGACCAAGTTTGACTTTGAATTCTTGCGAACCAGAAGTTTAAACAAGAAGCTATCATCTTCTCACCAACCGTTTCCCTCTATGACCTCCCAGTATAATCTCCTTGCACACGAGTGTGTCAAAAGTAACCAAACCAGATTCTTGAAATGCAGTCCAAAGTGTGAGAAACAAACTCACAGAGATTTAGGATGGTACTACATACCCAAAAGCCAGAGCAGTCATGCCCCAAGAAATGGTTGCTAGTGAACCAGCACTTGCCAGACTTTCACTTCTCCATGCACAAAGATGCATAAGCCCAGCGAGAACAGAGCAAGCACCAGTCACACCAGCTATTAGAGCAAATACCAACATGAAGCTTGTTGATGGGTTGCCACCCAAATCTATTTTTTTAAACCAGACGCAATATATATAAATACATTAATAAGCTGAAACTAGTATCTAATACCACAAGGAAAAAGGAAAAAGAAAACCCTCCTGAGAGATTGAGTAACTTACGAGGGTGATTCTGTTCTCCATTGATATACTTGTCAATAGACCAACCAGATAATCCCAGAACAATCAGATACACAACTAAGTTCCCTGCTAAAAGAGGACCCATTAGGCCTCTAGCAACACTCCCTGCTGCCATTTTCGAAGCTCGATATCACTCAAGCTCCAGGTGAATCCAGAAACAGAGCACAAACTTTTACACAAGGACAAGAAGAAGACGAGAGAGGTGGAGGTTCATAGACAATAGTAAAGCACTGAGAAAAAGGTCTCTCCTTTTACGTGGGTTTGTTGTTCAGCATAAGACCACAAACAGAGGATTGCTTATTCGCAATCCAACAGTTCACTTACGTAGGATAGTTTGTCTGGCATAATTTGAGACGGAGATGCTGATTGTTTTGTAGCTGTAACTTAACAAAGATTCAACCTTTTGCTTAAAGTTTTGATCTTTAGCCTTCTAACGGAGATGCTGACTATTTAGTACCTTTAACTTACCAAAGATTCAATCTTTTGCTTAAAGTTATGATATGATCTTTAGCCTTCTGAAAGTTTTGATCTTAAGCGTTTTCTGCAGCTAAATCACCTGTGACTTAAAACTTAATGACAGACCATTAAGTCTTTCTAACATCATGAAATTGGCATGTTGCCAATAAAGGAGTGCATGTTTCTTCACGAAGCTGTTGACACATCTAAAACATGCAGGACACCACTTTTCATTTTTTGTTCCGTTTGGCTATGAAAAAAGAGTATTATTAATTCTAATTTAAATTAGTTTCTGTTATTTTTAGAAAAACAAGTTCTTATAAACTTGATATATCTTTTCCTTTTCAAATCACCGTAGATGAGTAATGCTAACACTCCAAAACTGTTATAGAAATAGTAGAGCATTGTCACACAGGCCTTTTCACTGAAGGACTTTACGGCTATATACAAATTCGTCATTATTCATGATTAAACAGCGTAAAGCATCCCAACCAAGATGTCCAAAAACACAAAGATAAGCAAAACAGAGGTTCCTGTCTTCATAATGCCAAGTCATCAGGAACTACTGTGTCAAGAGGAGGTTCAACCAAGAGAAGTAAAGAGCTCAGGAAAAGAATGCAAATGGTGAAGACAAGAAGTGATTTACAAGGATCAGCATGTCGTCTCACAAGTGCAATTCCTTCATCCTGACTACTTCTTGAAGATGTTTCATCCAACTGTAGTGTCGGGCATGTGAAGAACCCATGAACTATGCCAGTGAAAACTGCCCCCAGATGTGTCCTGAAGATATGTTAAAGAAGGGGCTACGTAAGTAAAAACATAAAAAGATAACAGGTTGAAACAGCCATCTTCGTATTAAGAAACTGTAATGACAAGCTCAAGACACTTCCAATCTTTTATGAAACAAATGTGAACTGCAGTGCATTGAATGAGTGAAACTAAAGAAGGAAACAAGATCGACCTCAGGAATTTCTGACAAGATCATCTATTAGAATCCTATTAAATAACAAAATCAAATGACAGAACAAGTTCATTTTTATGCCACACAGATATTACATGATCAGCTTGTAAATGGTTATGAACTGTACCAGTCATCAATCGGACCGAAGTGGCTTAATATGAAGCTAAGAGCTGTCGTGATTACAGCCTTCTGAAACATGCGTTCTGAGGTGTCCTTTGCAATTACATCTTTGTTCTGAAATTGATAGATAAGCCAAGCTCCGATTACAGCAAATACTGGTCCCTGCAGTGCATAATTAACACCTTAGCATGAAGGAAAAAGGATACAGTTGAAACTATATAATTTAAGACTACAAAATAAAGAAAAAGTCTCAATGTAGGTTTTCCCTAACTAAATCATGCTCCAGAAACAGGCTACCATTTGGGAATCGCTATCTCCAGAAATCGCACATGGTTAGATTTTAAAATCATTACAAGCTGCTGCTGCTTCTCTTGCATTAAAAACTAAGATTGTGGTAAGGAAAAATTTAAGTGTTTGTTATGTACACAAAATCAATCTGTTAAAATATTTGAGCATGCTCGTCAAAGCTAAGAAGTCATTGCTAATCCAGATAATTGATCTGTAAATAGCAAGTAATTGCTTAAGAAGTACCAAAGTAATTAGTAACACAGATCTGATGATAAAAGAATAAGAAGTTGCAATGTTTCTTACTGTCCCACCAACAGTTGCTTCTGGTGTGTGAAGAAAACTTGTCAAGTTGCCAGAAATACCGCCAAGTAAGTAAATCAAGAAGAATGTGAATGATCCATATGCTCGACAAACTTGTGGTCCAAAAGAAAGAAGTGACCAACATCCAAGAGCCATATGACAAATTCCAGAGTGCTGAATTTGCCACATTTTGGGAGAGAATAATCAAAGAACAGAAAAACAAAATAAAAAGTTTAGAAACAGAATTAGAAAGTTCATAAACGATCTTAACCGACTATGCTATCATGAACTAAATAACTACTTATGTTGTTGAAGATTTTCCACCATGTAAGTAAGTACTGCTAAATTTTTGCAGAGTTTTGGGGCCAGTTCATCTAATCAGTTTCTGTTCATAGCATAAGACTTTCTCTGTTCAATAAACCAAACAATATTTTGTGTGCTAATCTTTACAACTGATTGCTCCATTGTTAATCAATTTACATGGGAAAAAGAAGTGCAGAATGGGAACACGAACCCCATTGTCAATCTTGTACCAGAAACATTGGAGTCACTAGCCTCCACCATTCTCCAACCAAGATCAAATCATTTATCTTGGCACCATATAATAATGGCAGTGAGAAGAGCTCAGAGTGAGACTCCCGGATTGGACTGGCCATTTCAAACAGAAAAACTGCGATGTTTACGGCCGCCAATATGCTTCTGCATCCAAGAAATTGAGAATTAAAAAAAATTAGAGCCAGCATTAGGTACAATGCTTGAATTAATTACATCATGAAAATAACAATACTAATTACTAGTTGACAAAGGAAAAGAAGGCGAGAAACAAGAGGGAAAAGGTTGACAAAATTATGTAGATTATGACGTACGAAACATAGAGATCAGAGGTTTCATCATATTTCTCCGATGACTGAGACCTCCCTGAACCACTGCCAACTTTCATCTGCCTCAACTCTGCAGTACTTCTTGATATCTTCTGATCACCTTTTCTAAAACCCTTATTGAATATAAAAGGCTTTGCTACTGGAGTTTCTTGAGTAACATCATCAAAAGTAGATGATCTGTAGTTCTCTATGTTTGTATCTGAAGGAAAAATGAAAATTTGAATAAATATTTTGCAGAGTAGCAAAGAGTTGGATACCACATAAGGGGACAAATTCATAAAACAATCTAAACTTGAACAAGAAAATAAATATTACTGACGAGCTCAATAAGTTCAGTTAAAAGAGTATGCATTGTTAAAGAGTAGAAACTCAAGAGGCAGAAGCAAGTGTATAACATTTACTAAATGATAAAGAAAAAAGGAAAACTTGTGGCTTATGAGCTTGGAAAGTTTTACTAATTCCACCACCACGATGATGTTTAGAAGATGCATGGAGATAAAGCTTTCTAACACGAACCATCATACTAGACAATAAGCTAATAACAGAAGTAGTTGGAGAGTCTTACTCTCGTTAAGTTTTCCAAGATATGTGTTAAGAGAATCTAGCTCCTCCCTGGTACTGATCAGATCAGTTTTTTCAAGCAACTGAACCCTCTGATCATCAGCATCTGAAGAGGGCTGGCATTCAGCACCATGGAGTTTTCGGAGATACGAATCTAATAATTTCAGCTGTGCTTCAGTATTACCACCATTCAAAGCACATGGTACTTTGCAAAATTGGTTTCCTTTTCTGGTCCAACCTTTATGCAGGGAAGGTGTATCATTAGTGTTTTGCAGAAGGAAATCACCTTGGCCAAGATTCACTTCTTGAGCTGTATGGACTCTCCCTCTTCTAACTGATTTGGTCAAGATATCACTACTACTGAGTAAAGCCTTCCATTTTTGATCAAGATATCTAGATCCTGTTGAGAAGGTTGAACAGTCACATTGCAGTTGTCTGCGATGCTGGCTTATCGCAATTTGAGAGCGGAGACAGCATTCTTTATAAGGCATTTTATAGCACATTAGAACCAGAGACATTTTACCTGAATCAGAAAAGATCATATATTTTATGGAAACTCAATTGAAAGATAACAACAATACATTTAACATGCTTGTACTACAGTTGATACGAAGGAAAGAATGACAGGACCAGGATTATGCGCGAAAGAGTGACTGGAAGAGGAATATGCGTGGGGATGGGAAGGTTCCTTCCCTTCCTCGCAGGGATTGCTTCGTATTTTTAAAACAAAAGGCAGAGGAGTTCTACTTCACAGTTCATTGAATAACCTAATGCATCGAAATGTCATAAGGATCCTTTCCAATAACACTAGCACCCACCTAGTGTTTAACTGACTTCATCAGGATCATCAGAAGAACAAGGACCACATATGGAGGACACACAAACAGTAATTCTAGTACTAGATTGAACTTAAAATAGTAAAGATTCGAACCATAAGTTATTGTAAGATCATGACAATATCCAGTAATCATTTTAGCAGATCACTTGGTAAAGGAACTTCTACCAAAACAGGCACTTTTAACATCTCCAGTGGTCCATAGAACGCTAACATCAGACAAAAAGTGCAATAGTTTATGATCAAAATGATGGTATTTATGTTAGACAAAAGCACAGATTAAGTAAAAGAAATGAGGACACTATCGGGAGGCCAAGAAACCCCAAAACAATCAGAAAACGAGCTTTAAGCCCCTTGGGGGAACATAAGAGTAACCACAGATGATAAATACTGATCATAGGCAAAGTTGGGTAGCTAATATGCACCAGAGGCTCCACACAGTTTCCATTATTATGAACAAATAACAACAAACTCACTGGAACCATCATCACCATCTTCATTTCTTCCCAAGTCCAGAGTCATAAACCATAAGGGCAATTCACGAATCTTTTATTAGTTCAAGCCAGCCACCTTCATTGATTGATTAACAAAGACCAACACCATAAACTGAAGAACCCATAAAGATAAAATCTTAATTCTTTAGAACTCAGATTTTCTTGTTAGGAATGTCAAACAAGAGCAGAAAAGAAACCATAACAACAAGAGGTTTCAGAGCTCTTTCTTTTTGATGCTTGTGATCATCATTTCGAAGAACGAAACTTTAACTATCAGCAAAGAAGAGAGAGAGAGAGAGAGAGTCGGGAACAACCAACATTACCTACGAAGAAGACAAACCGTAACGTTGAGGCAGTTTTGAGAATGGAAATGCAGTAACATTAGAGTAGTAGTAATCATAATAAATGAACGTGCCCTTTCTCTCGTACTTGCTTACCATAAATGGTTAGGCAGAGAATCTTGTGATTTCTTACCTTATCTTTGTTGACCCAATGCGAAGTCGCCAACTGTCAACGCACAAAATCGAAACCAACCACTTTGGCCCCCAAGCTTTCACTCCAGATTTCCATAGCCCCACGTATATAGCTTCTCCCCCTCAATGTTTCACCAAGAAGTGTCCCCGGTGGTCCTAATTATAAGAAGATATTTTTAAGTCATTTACATTTAGACTAATCTCCACTCGAGTCGAGTAAATTTTTTACGAGAAGCAAAGTTCTGATTTTAAGTTTTAAACGACTATATACATAAAAGGGTTCTAACTCGCAACCTTACTTAAATCAAAGAGCCCTTTACCAACTCACCTATACCTTAGAGTTACGACACAGTTTGTTGAGGAGACAGAAAACATTTTGAAACGACTCAAGAGAGTCCATCGCTCTACTCATATTAAAAATTTTAATATAGTATCAGAACAGGTTTGATTCAGGTTATTAATTTTTTGATTGTCTGCTAAAATGTCCAGTCCTAATAACCTGGTCTAGTTATTACAGCATTTATTTCAAATGAGAATTAGATATCTAGTCTCAGTTGCATTTGAGAGGAAGTGTTAAAGTATCCTGTATTGACTAAATATGAAAATGTTAAAGGATTTATAAATAGTAAGGGTCAATTATCCAAATGACTAGTTCTAGTCATTTTGACAATGATTAACCTAAATCTAATTGTGTTACTAGACTTTGCACTCTACCTATATTAAAAATTCTAATAATGCTAAAAAGAGGTAAGATTCACAAGTTTGAAAATTAATTTTAATTTGATAAAATACAATTTAATCCATTATCATTAAATTAATTCAAATTGATATTTTAATTAATTAAACCTGAAAATAAATATATTTTATCAAATTTGAGTGAAAACTTTAAATTTAATTAAATAAGACTTAATTCATTATTTATAAACTAAACTCAAAAATTTTAACAACAAAAAAATAATAATAGTAAATATATTCAAATATATTAATTTTTTAGTGATAATAATTTCATAAATACTACTAGATTTTTTAATTTTTTAGAACATAAAATTTTTAATTTTTAATAAAATTATTTAATTTTTTAGGTACAATTATTATTACATGAAATTATAAATTATGCAACATTTATAAATATTAAATAATAACACTCAAAAACTAATAATACTTAGAAACAAATAAAATAAAACCTCAAAATACAATTTATTTAATTACTATTATTTATATATGTGTGTGTGTATATATATTATATTATATTATATTTATATTTATGGTTGTGGGTGGTTGACGCTGGTGTAACTGTAACCGCTCGTTTCCCGCTCTGGAAAGATATTTACCCGCACAAAAACAGTACTCGTCCACTCAAAAGCCATGGAAGTAGTGGTTTCGCCACTGCCAACGGCTGCCGGAGCAATTTCCTTACGCTCTCGTGAAGCCTATGGCACTAACGGTAGTCGTGACCGGTTCGGACTGGTAATATTCGACCACAGCCGTCGCTTTCTGTCCGTAGGCAGTCGCACGCCGCGGATGACAACGAGTGCCGGGAGACTGAATAATCGCAAGCTCAGATGGGTGGTGAAAGCAGTGGATTCGACTCAGCCTTCTACTGCAATTCCTTCGTCTCCTAAAACCATTGTCGAAGACGATGAAGGGTTTTCTCTTGCTAAGGTAAGTTTTGTTTAAGTGTAGTGGGATCTGCGCTTTTCAATTGTTTCTGTCTCACTGTTTTAATTTCATATATTTGTTGACGTAATCTGTAATTCTCTTGGCTAACGATTGTTTCTCAGTACAATAGTGGTGCTGTGTCAGTTCTCATTATAGTAAAGCAATGATATTTTGTAGCAAAGATTGGCTTTTTTCTTTGATTCTCTTTCAAGAGAAACATTAAATTCCTCAGGATTTTTGTTCCAAATTGTTGTTCTTTGGAATAAGCAATTGGTTTCTTGGTTATGGTCCGAGTCATAGTCTGCAACAAACAGTTGCCTAATCTACTTGATGATTGATCTGGAGTCACTTATCTAGTATATTGATTTATGTTTTCTTCGCTGGATTAGGCTATCCTCATCTGTTCTGAGGAATAAAATTTGGGTTTGATAATTTGCAGGTTTCCTTCGGTGTCATTGGTTTGGGTCTTGGGATTTCACTACTTTCGTAAGTTGCTTATTGGTTTTAGTGCTTAGAACATTAAAACCATGATGATTTTAGATTTGGGCAAAATCTGCAGGTATGGATTTGGCGCATACTTCAATATCCTCCCTGGTTCTGAGTGGTCAGCAATAATGTTAACTTATGGCTTTCCTCTTGCAATTATTGGTATGGCTCTCAAGGTATAAGATTTCTTTCCTAGTATTTAACAGGTTCAAGTTATTTGATGTCTCTGTAGGCGAGATATGCTGACTTCCTTTTTGAATGGTATACAGTATGCAGAACTCAAGCCAGTTCCGTGCTTGACTTATTCCGATGCTCAAGTATTAAGGGAAGCTTGTGCCACTCCAATCCTTAAGCAGGTTACTGGGCACCTGCATTGGTAGATGTTATTCGATCACTTGAATATTATTCTTGGTCTGATTTTTATAGCTTTGTTAGGTCAGAAGCGATGTTACAAGATTCCGGTATGGAGATGAGCAGCATTTGGATGAGGCATTAAAGCGCATTTTTCAGTATGGCCTGGTATGCAGTGTAACTAGCTTATGAAAGGAATATAACTGATTGACATATGCAAGGGCCTGAGGAAAGCCACTGAACTTTAATTTGCAAATTTAATTGCCATGCGAACCATTGATGCAATAGGTTCAATTGTTACTGAACTATAACTGTTCTGACCCTGAACAAATATATTCATCAAAAGAAGGAATCCTTAGAAATAACTATTTGCGGGGATTAGACACGTTTTGGCTTTTGCATTAGGATTCATTTCTTTGGCAGTTAAAACTTTGTTTTAGAGCACCCTAGATTTAGATTGATTCACGTGACAGTATTGAGAAGACAAAGTATGAAATTGTGGATTTGATTTGTGCTGGAACAACCAGAAAAGCTGCAGATAGATCTATGAAACATTACAGACAAGTTCCTTACAAATCGAAACATCAATATCTTCTTACATATAAATGCAGCACTCAACAAGTGTACTTAAAATCATGTTATGAATCACTTCGTAGTGTATCACCTACCTACTTTTCCACAGTACAAAAGAATTAATTCCTTGCTCCTTTTGGACCCCAGTGGGTCAAATAGGATAATGAATTTGGATTGTCCATGTAAGGTTCGCGATCATTCAATCATTTTCGTTCTTTGTGAGCTTAGAGATTGAAGATGCTTTTTGTTGCCCATCCGCTTTCATCAAATATTGAATATCTTGATTCTGCTTTTCAGGGCGGTGGAATTCCAAGGAGGAGTGCACCAATTCTACAAATGATTCGTGAAGAGGTGTGTCAACTTAAACTTTATTTTAACTAGTCGTGTCAAGTTTCCCTTATGCAACCGTTTAAAGGCCTGAGTGTCTCTGTTTGGAACTTTTAGTATTATCACATGCAGATACTATTAACTTGATTGCTAAACTTGTGCATCTTCCATTTTTCTTCAGCGTCTAAAACATGAGTTATAGTTCATTATGTTACCATATCTCTACAACGTAAATTTCTTTTCGTACATTTTTAATGATTTAAAAAGGTGAAGGCATTGTCCTAGATCATCAACTACTTTGATTTGATGCTGGTTATTTTAGGTCTCGAACTTGCATTGTTTTTCTGCTTGTTGCTATAGTTTAGTAGGATTTATTGATAGTACGTCTGTGATTTATTCGGCTTTTGGTGTTGGCTTTTAGGTCACAGAGGATGGTAAATACTGTCTTGTCTTGGTATTTGAAGCAAAAGCTTTGCAGTTGTCAGATTTTCAACAAAGACAGGTATTATCAATATGCAACCAGTTTTTGAGTTTTCACATCTAATTTGAGAATGCTGTGTAACTCCTCGCTGACATTTGAATCTCAACAACTGGTACAGGCTAAATTTACTTCATTCTTTGGACCAGACATCACGGCAGAAGTTGGTTAGTTTCTAAATTTTGTGGTTTGGATATCGTTTGAAGTTTATGCTCTAGAGGTCTATAGAGAAATCTCAATCTGCTCTCTCTTTTTCTGTTTTCTTGTGAAATCACCTCTGTTACATTACAATTTGCAGCTAAGGGGAAGGACGATCTTTACGAGGTCCGACTTATTTCCAACTTGAGTGCTAGTCCAGCACCTTCCTGAAGTGTTTGGTAGTATCACCTGATCTGCTATTTACTTTGCGATCATCGAAATTCCTTGTTAAAATTTTAGGTTTTGATGTGTATAGATATAAATAAATTGTCATTCTTCCTCCTCATTTGGGTTAACAGAAGTTCTTGGGGAATAAAAAATGTGTCCTTTAACCAGCAGATCATCAACACCAGCATAGAAAAAACTTAGATCAGGAAATTAACATGGATTCTTGAACTCATATTCATAGATTATAATATTTCATATACAGAAAATCTTATTCTTTTTTACTTGCAACAATTTATTTGAGCAAATTACATCTTCATCGTTGCAGACATAACACAACCAAAGTATCTCTCTTCTTTATGTTATTCATGGAAGCAGCATCAGAGGGCGTATCATTGCGTTGTCTTCATGATCCAGAATCTGCACAAAAACAATGAAAAGTATATATTAATCATTCGCCATTCTTATGATGATAACTCGAAGCTTAATTGTACTCACATGGCAGTGGTACACATAGCCTGGTTTTGCAGTTGCATCAAAAGGATACATCTTTCCAGTATCAACCAAATTAAACTTGACGACCACCGTCGTCTGATACCCAGGTTCTATCTTCACCATGTTCTTCCATGTCTTCTCGTAATCCGGAGTTTTAATCACCTTCCCAATTGCATGAGCCGTCACGTTGCATGCAACTGCATCGTTCTTCTTAGTCATGCATGTGGTGAAACCAGGTAAATCCACCAACTCCTGAGCTTTGATTGCTTGTGCTGTACCCAAATGCACATGCAATGGATGATTATCACCTGTCAAGTTTATCACCTCCCACACTTCTGTGCTTCCACTCTTTGGTGTCTCCGTCACGGGGTCCTCGAATCGCTTCCCGTTTATGTACAAATGGGTCGGATCTCCAGTGGAGCTTTTGTACTCGTAAAACACTATGTACCTAATAGTTTCCGCTCCTACAGTCGTCGCCGGAGGATAGTTGACCAAACTCGTAGGAACTCGCGAATTGTCCCGGGGGTTCAGTGCCCCACACCCGACGATAAACTTCATGACCTTGCCGTTCAGCTCGTCGACCGCGTCACCGTCTGGGTATGGGTACGGAGCGTGGTTTGTCAACTCTACCTCGTTCGCCGTTGACTCTGAGAAGTCAATAATCGCGTCGGCAATTTCAGCCGGGGCCAAGAGGATAGTTGGTGTTGTAACGGGGGAAGCTAAGTATGAGGCGTCGGACCCCACTTGGACGAAATCTGGACCGTTGATCAGTGACAAGCGATAGAACCTGGCGTTAGAGGCGTTGATAATGCGGAATCTGTATTTTCTGCGTTTGACCTCGAGGTAGGGCCAGGCTTTGCCGTTGACAATGACGGCGTCTCCGAAATACTCCGGTTGCCACTGAGGATGAATGGTAGGATTATCTCCTGTGTAATTCATGTATAAGGATCCGTCTCTTGAGAAGCTCCGATCAACGATCATTAGGTGTCGATCAAATTCGGGGCCCATCGGGAGATTGAGTTCTGCATCAAGTTCCGGATCTCTGATGACATAAGCTCCTATCAAACCTGCTAGAAGATTGACACGTGTTAGGCCAACAGTGTGATCATGATACCAGAGATTACCAGAGTGTTGCACATTAGGATACGTGTAAGTTGGTTGGGACCAGGTGGGCCCAATCTCACGAAACCCATTCGTGAACCAAGCAAGAGCGTGGCCGTCCGATTGAGGTGGGTGGACTCCACCGTGGAGATGAACGACTGTGGGGACGCCACCATGTTTAGGAATAGCCGTAGGTATTGTCGGGTCCCAGGGGAGTATGTGAGATGAAGGGAGGAGATTCTGCCACGTCACCTGAGTAAATACTCCTCTTATTGTCTCTATAGTGGGGCCTGGTACGGTCGCAGTTGCAGCTGATAGTCCATACGCAAAGACTGCAGTGGGTGGTAAGTCACGATGGAATTTCTACACAATGAAAAAAATTAAACTAATTTTATTATTATTATTATTAATCGAACCCGAACCTGAACCCGAACTCGAACCGAAACCGAAACCGAGCTCAATCGAAATAGTTCACTCAATACGTACCCATTTGATCTCATACATGCCAATGGTAAGATGAGTTGGCAGGGGGGTGTGATGCAAAGGATTGATGGTGTAACCAAGTAGCTTGGGCATGTTAGGAAGTGGATCAACATACATTTGAAGTGAAGCAGCCACTTGATGCAGAGTTGCTTCACTCACCGGACTGGGACTAGCTCTTCTTCCTCCACCTGATCTGCTACAACAACAAACTCCCAACATCAGAAACAGCAACGACATGCCTTCAGACCTCATACGAACCTTAAAGCTAGAGAAGGTGAAATGATGAGAGGGAAAAAGGAGAGGTTAAAGGCGTGTGCCCAACACAGGCTTTGAGTGATGAAATGGGTCTCTCTGCTCCAGCTCAACCTCCATTTATATTATACAAACTACAAAACAAGTTTGCCTATTAGATGGTATCAAGTCAAGGTTTTAGATTATAGAATGGTAATCGTAATTTATTATAAGTTCGGATTTAGCGAAGTGTTCCCGGATCCCACTTGGGATATAGTTAGTGATTTCATATTCTTAGTGACTACTCCACTTGTGTCCCATAGATTCCTTCTTCCTTAAAAAAAACCTAGTTGTTTAAGTGATTTGATGATGATTAGACCAGTTTTTTGGAGGTATCTTGATTAATGAATTGATTAATTTGATTGAGTTCACATTAGGAAGAGATTGCTTATTCTCAAAGCAGCCCTTATTATGAGCAAAAGTGGTGAATTTCAGGTTTTGAATAAGGACGAAGATGAGATTGGCGTTTTAGACCTTGTGATCAGTAGTCCGATAGTTGAATTTAAAAGGGTCACTCATCCGAAATTTTTTCTATTGACTCTATATGGAATTTCTTTAGAGTTTGCAATGAATCCGATCCATTATTTACTGTAATTTCCAGAGCATATTCTATAACATTCTTTTATCTTCTAGTTAATACTGTAGGAACGCCTTAGGACTATAGACAAGCTCCAGATGTTTGGTGTTGTGTCTTCTTCGACTTTTGTATTATGCGGCTCCTTTCCAGAGACACACGACTACCTTTTCTTCCGGCACAAGTTCGCTTCACTAGTTTGGGGCTCCCTCTGGGCAAAAACCTCTTGTACTTGGCTTTCGATTTCTTGGCTTTCCCTCCTCCAGTGCGCTTCCCCCCATCTTCGTCGATGGAAGGATTTCAATCATATACTTTCATGATTAGTTCTCTCTGTCACTGTTTGCTTTCTTTGGTATAAGAGGAATAATCGCATTTTTAGCAGATGACACTAATCTCTCAGAAACATTATAGAGGATATCACCAAACTTATCCGTTCTCGACTTCTAGGCCTTGAGTTTCGTTTTCAGATACTTGTTCTTCCGCGACATATCTAAAAACTTCCTATATAGTTTTGATCTTTGTTTTGTTTTTATTTGAGCGCCTACTTTGACCTCTAAATTTTCTTTTTATATAATTTTGAGTGCCTCATTTGGCCTCTTTAGTTCTTCTTTGCATTGAACCTTTCTTATTATTAATATACTTTTTATTCTCTTCTAAAAACAAAAGAAGATGAGATTGGATTGCTTTAGACTTTGGGCAATGGAAATCAGACATGATTGAACCATATCTTCCAAGGTATTTGATAATTGATTCTCCAAAACCTGAATGTTAGCTTGTGGGATTTGGTTTTTGACAATTTGAAGGAGAGGTTTGGTCAAACAGGAGGCCATACAGTTTTGGTGGGCTATATATATATAGCAGCCTAGCTACCTAAACTTAAGAATGATAATGGGTTTTTACTGTTTAGCCCACAGTTGATCCAAAAGGTCTGATATTTGTTTGGATTTTTATTTTTGATAAAACAATGTTACTTTTATCAATTTTGATTATTTTATTCACCTAATAAAATAATATTATTTTTAAAGACGATATTTATAGTTAAGTTAAGCTCAGTTCAACTTAAATTCAATGAGTTCAGCCCATTATGTTTCAAATGAGTTCAAGTTTTTTTTTAACTTAAATTTTAAATTTTATAATTCGGTCTAACCTAAAATTTAAATTTAAATGAAAAAGAAAATAAATTTTAGGTTTGAACTATTCAAAGTCCGACTGGGCTTAACCATTAGTCATAAGTCTCGAGTTCGTTTAGGCTTCAAGTTAAAGCGCAAATGGGCACAACTTTTGTCTTCACAAAAAGACTGTTTTTTTAATGGATGTAAAGCCTAAACAGAGTCTTGAACCCAACCCTTATGAGGCCCAAAAAGAAAATTTGACTCTTGGGTTACAGTTTTTATGGGATTAGGAAGGTGAGCACGGAGAAAGAAGAGGAATGAAAAGGAAGAGAAGAGGGAGAAAGGGTTGGCACTGACATGGAGAAGAAGGTGAGGGTTTCAGAGTTTGGAGGATTGAACAAGTAAACCATCTTAGCTTCTCTTCTTGTATTTGTAATGTGCTTCCATTCAACTGAGCTTGATGGGATTCTGAAGTTTTATTTCTGTGGATAGTTGATCTGATTAATCCTTTTTTAAACTTGAAGTTGGTGGATACTGTTTCTAGTGATGGTAAAAGTTCAATCTTTTACAATGATGTTAAACTGCAGATATGTTTTACAGTCTCTAACATCATTATTGCTACTGATCTGATGTTCTTGTCCGGATCTTTTGCAATTCCTGAAGAATTCTGTTTTGCTTTCTGGTGAACTTGATGTTTATAGAGTTCTTAGCTCTTGTTCTTCTTCTACTGGGAGTTGTTGGGTCTGAAAGTCACTTCTGCTTCAACTGCATTTTCTGGACTGAACTTTCTCCTTAAGCTGCATAATCTCGCTTAAGAGTTCATGTCCTAGATTTTTCTGATGAAAATCAGTTCAAGCAGACAGATCTTTTCTACAAAAACACCTATTCCCGTTGTATCTTCTAAGCTGTTTTTTGTTCATAGATCCATTTTTCATGTGAATTCTACTTGTTGCTCTGATTTTGGACTAGGACTAACAACTGTCAAGAACATAAAGGAAAGCCATGGATTCCACAAACCATTACTCATCCAATCATCACAAGAACTGCAACATAAACGTTCAATTCACAAAATTTCTAAGCATACACTCTTTAGTTCCTCAACATTATTGGTTCAACTACAACCCTACATCAGAATCACCATAGTCAGAAATTAATCGGTGAAGTTAGCAATAGTTGCATGTGGCTCACAAGCCTTAGCAGCAGGATTTGGCTCCACACCAGGGTTAGGTTCAACTGGTGTCCCTAGCAACTCCTGAGGCAAATCCTTAATACCCTTCAAGTAGAAAGTGTAGAACAACTTGAAAGGGAACACAATTTGCTTCAACTTAACCTGACCATATACTCCTTCGAAAATCCCTGACCCACCAGTCACTGCAAGGTACGTGTCCTCGTAGGTCAAGTATGAACCTTGCACCGATATGTGACCGTAGTCACCGAAGTAGAAGCTGTACATGGCCTCGTATCTGTCACCTTTCTTCTCAGGCTTGTTCTGGATCAGCACACAGAGTCCTGCCGTTATTCCAAGCCTTTTCTGCAGATCTCCACTGTATAGCTGTGAAAGGAAATGTCAAAGAACTCATCAAAATATGATCTGTGGATACTGATTTGTTATAGAATTTGCCTTTCCCATGATTAAACTACGCAATGAAAGTAGGCAAATTTTCTCGGGAAACAAACAAGAATCAGGACCCAGAACATCAGATCACAAAGAACTTACTTTGTTACTGAAGGGCACGAGATCGCCTAGAGAGTTAACAGTTTTCTGACTCAGTCGCAGATAAGCAGGGCTTCCCCGATCTCTCTCATTTATCTCATAAACATGAAGCTCCTGAACTTTAGCTGCATAGACAAGCAAAGAAATGATAAACCCGGAAAAGATCGCTCCAGAAACTACAATGATCCCTTCCAAAACTCATCTCATACTCCAACCACAGATAAATCACTTACCAGGTCTTGGGTCATCAGATGAAACAGCTTGATTTCTGCAAGAAAATGATCTTCTTTGCACCGGGAAGCTGTTAAAGCTTGCAGCTTTAGCAAACAACCTCGAATTTTGGGACGAGTTTGTGAGACTGAAAGGAACGAGTGAATTGGTGCGCACAGTAGCATGTGATCTCGATCGGGCCGCCACTTTCAAAGTAGATGATGAGATACTTCTGAAAGCAGAGCTTGAACAAGCCATTTCTCAAGTTGGGATCTTTCTCGTTTGTGTTTGGACAGTGAGAAAGTTAAGATAAAACAATGGGTGGGTTTGTTTAAATAGAGGGAAGCCGGTGGGTTACACGAGTGGACGGCGAGATCGGACGGTGGCAGCACATCGTTTTGAGATAATGTGTAAGGAGCCATATTGGTCAACAGTTTCTCGTTCGAACGAGAAAATCTCTGGTGTTTTACACGTGACAATTTGGTGTTTGGTCGGTCGGAAAACTTAAGTACTTGAAAATTCTCAGGATTTGCTTGTCATGATTATCATAATCTTAAAGCAATTAATTGGTGCATAGAACTGGCGAATCAATACATAAACATGCTTAATTTATGTTTAGGGAGAGCAATGAGTACATTCGAATCGGATATTACTCTAGCCATATTCATCAAAATGAGTAAATTCATTATCTATTTAAAATTTATCGATTTTTACAATTTACTACCTATATTTAAATTTATTGAATTGTTCGAGTTTTTAGATATTCATTAAGTTGTATAACATATAAAAACATAACTTATAAATAGAAACTATAAATAGTTGATTTTTGCGAATGCTCGAAATTAAAATTACTTTAATAATAATAAGTCAAGATTTTAATTTGTATGTCTTAAAAAGCTATAAAATTTATAAAAATAAGTCAAAATTTTAATTCTGGAAAAAGGTGAAGAGTAAAATGAAAATTTTAAAGTTATTTCTTATCATAAAATATAAAAATTTTATTATATTTAAATATAAATATTTAAGGAAAAATAAAAAATGGAGTCAATAAAAATGAGTTGAGTATGAGTATTCATCGATTCGGGTTATCACTAGATCCGTATCTAAATCCATATTCATATCTATTTTTTAGCACCTATTTAAAATTTGTTTTTAGTTTCGATGTTCACTTTTCAAGTCGGATAGTGCAGATATTAATCGAAACTATAAATAGAAACTATAAATAGTAGATTTTTGCGAATGCTCGAAATTAAAATTACTTTAATAATAATAAGTCAAGATTTTAATTTGTATGTCTTAAAAAGC
>JAOSBN010000001.1:29661670-29707133 GCA_027563595.1 Erythroxylum suave | reverse complement strand
TTTTTAGCACCTATTTAAAATTTGTTTTTAGTTTCGATGTTCACTTTTCAAGTCGGATAGTGCAGATATTAATCGAATTGACAGCCTACTGCCATCCCTATTTATGTCTAATCATTCGAAATTACTAGTAAGTTTGGTGTCATGATTAGGCAAAGTGGAAGGCTGAGGGGACCATTGACCACTACGTCCACTTGCATGGGTAGATGTTACTTGGAGCATGTAGACACGGGAAAAACGATACAGACGATTTGAAGCTCTTCAAAGGATTCAAATCTTCCGTGTCATTTTTTTATATGCTTTCTGTTCCAATAAAATCTTATTCATTTAAATATTTTTCTCTTTTAATTATTATATGATTAGATATTACTTGAAACATGTGTGTACAAAAAAAAAACGGTACAAAAGATTTGAAGCTCTTGCAAGGATTCAAATTTTTTATGCCATTTTTTTCATGGACTCTATGATCTAATAACATCGTTCATTTAAATATTCTCTGTCTTAATTATTGTATGGTTAGATGTTATTTAGAACATATGAATACGGGAAAAACGGTACAGGAGATTTGATCTTTTATGCCATCTGTTTTAATAAAATCTCGTCTATTTAAATTTTCTCCCTCTTAATTATTGTATATTAGATATTACTTAGAATATATAGGCATGGGAGAAAATACAGTACGGAAGATTTGAAACCCACCCGTAGTGGGTTGCACAAGAGCCTATCGGCGCCCAAGTCCTTAGTCCTTATGTTGTTGTAACGTTCCAAAGCCAACCACAAACTTTAGATGCCAATTCAAAGGTTAGGTATGATAATGATTTGGATGGGATTGATACTTGGGTTTGAGCTAGATTCAATTTCAATCAATTTGAAATTTATTGAAATTTATATAAATCAAATATAAATTATAATCTTTTAAATAAAATAATATCATTTTTAAATATTAAATTAAAAATTAAACTTAGCATAAATTTAACCAAACTTTAAGATTAAGTTTGGACTATGAGCCTCAAGCTTGGGCCGTTGTAAAAGTTTATAAGTCCGGGTTCAAAGTAAGAAGGCCAAAATTTTTAGGCTCCACTCGTCCCAATACTATCCTTAAATTTGGGTCATAATTCGACTCATATTTGAAATATGTGATTTAAATATGGTTATGAAATAATATTTATTAATATATAAAATTACATCATTTTATTACACACACAAAATGTTATTATATAGGAAAATAATTTAAAACTTGAGTCTCGTATAAAATTAAAAAAATATGAGAAAATTCTTAGTTCAATGCAACTCAAATTAAATCGAACCCAATTAATCTAATTCTAACCCGTTAACTTTAGACTAGGTCAAGTCAGGCTGAATTTTATTTACTAAGCCTATAATCAATTGGACCAAATTTCAGTCCACCAAGAAATCTTTAGTTCATATGCAATTGGAATCATTTGGTGATGATTTGGGCTGCTCGTGATGGGAGAGCCCAAATTCCAATAACATTTACTTTTGCCATATATTCAATTATTTTAAATTTTTGTTAATATTAAAATTAAAAATTCAACTTTTAAATTAATATCTCAATTTAATTAAACTACTATAAGAATAATTTGATTTATATAAATAATAATTATAAATTGAATCATAATTATGTTTGAAAATATTTAAATTCTTTTTAATTAATCTTCTAATTTTTTAATATTTTAGTATGCAATTTTATAAACACATACTAAAATTTTATAATACACTCTAATACAAATATTTAAGGATGATAATGAATTGGGCTGGAGTTTAGGGGACAAAAATTTTGACCTTGACCCTTGCCCAGAACATACTACTTAAACCCCAACCCAATCAAGTCTAACCTAGCCTAAACTTTTTCTTTTTTAATTTAAAATTAGAAAAATTACATTGTTTTTTTCAAAAACTAAGTTTACCCTGAAGTTTAAAGATTTTAAAAAGTTTGACCTCAATTTGGGTTAGATCTGTTGACTTCGGACCGAGCCTGAGTCCAACCTATTTTGCCAAGTCTACAAATATACTGTATTATAATCCATTTCAATAACGTTATTCCGTATGATATATTTCAATTTATTTGAAAACTTGCAAATCTCGTGATTACTTATTATGATATAATGCTTTTAAGTAACCTATACCAATTTTATGAGTTTACGGAAACCTTAATGGTTCGAGTCTAAAACTAATTCAGTATCCGTGACATTAGAATTATCTTTAAACTACAACTCCCTTGACTTGATTTAGGGATGTCAATAAGCTGAGTTAGGTTAAGTTGGATCCAGACTTTCTCTGGCTCGGCCCAACTCGACCTAGGGCTATTGTGGCCCGTAGCCTAGCGGGCTAGGATGGGTTGGCTAGCGGCCAAACCCGACCACGGGCTGACCTGCCCGTGGTCTAGTCTATGGCCCAATCAGCCAAAACGACGTCGTTTGAAAGGATGACCAGGTCATAAGCCTGTGGCCTGTCGACTTAGGCCGAAAGACAGTTTTAACATTTTTACTCGTTTAGGATGATAAATTAGCTCAGGCCCAATATGACCTAGCATTGGGACTATTTGAACTCGGGATCTTAGGCATAACTTCGGTTTTAAAACTTAGGTTTAGGCTTAAACCTAACCTAAAGTCTAATTAAGTTTGAAATTTATGGGTCAAGTCCAAACTTAATTGAGATTAGACAATTTGAAGTTTGATAAAACTCAAAATTAATTCGATCAATTTATTTTTTAATCTAAAATTTGAAAACTACATTATTTCACTTGAGAATTTTTAGGCTTCTGCCTGGACAATTTGAGCACGAACTTGATCTAAAGCTTGATTGGACTTGAGGTCACGACTCAAATTTGAGCCTGATCGAGTTTGGATGACTCAAAGTCTAAAAGACCCAAATAAATTAATTTAAAATTTAAAATTTAAAAATAATAATCAAAATGACAACATTTTACTTGACATTTTAAGGCAATAGTCCAAACTCGAGCTTGACCCAAAGATCGAAAAATTAAAAAAAAAAACTAGGTGAGAGTGACAATCCATTCCAACCTGACTTGAACTTCGGAAATTTAAAAAAAAACCTTTAAGTTAAATTTTGGTCAATTTGTGTGATCCGTTGAATCCGATCGAGTCAAGTGAAAATTGTCATCCCTTTAATTCAAAACCAATTTGATCAATCCCATTAATATATCATACTAATATCATTCTAATTTAAAACCCGAACCTAATCTAAACCGAATAGTCCCATGCCCGACTTATTGTCATCCTGACCTCATCATCTAAATAAAATTAACTATGTCTAAGTAACAATACTCAATTCAATGAACCATACATAACTTGTAGATACCTTTATGCAATCTTTCTTGGAGTAACCAAGTTAAGATAAAGAAGCTAACGACTGCTAATACAGCCCCTAATTCCAATTTATTGACTTGAAATTACACAATCTTGTTCCGTGAACCGTACAAGACCGGACTGTCCTAATGATCTTTGAATTCCAAGACAAAGATACGATTGATAAGTTATATAACTTCAAGAATCTCAGTTTGTCCACTGAATACAAGGCAGTGACCATGTCTTTCGCGAGCGTTTCATGCATTTATGTCTTCTATGCAGGGCACATACGTCCTCGTTAACTTCCTAATATTTGGGACAAGAACTTGGGAGGATTAATTTAGTAAGAACGCCCATTTTAGCATGATTTGCATAGCCAACCAGGTTTTGACTTGGATCGCCCCACGTTGTGAGCTTGAATCCCAGAAAAATAATACGAGAATAAAGTTATAGTACCATTGCGTCAGAGTTGCGTGGGTGAAGGGTGGTGGTTGTATAAGATGCTTGGTATGTTAATCCTTCAGCCCTTAGGGGGTGGTCGAGTTGGTAGAATAAGAGGGTATGGGGCTAAAAGGTCGTGTGTTCGAATCCCTTACTTACACTCTCTTTATCGAGTCTATCATACAAGGCTTGCCTAGTGTCAAGTACTCAGTTGGCGTAATTTATAAACTATTATGTCAATCAGGAGGTTAACCAAAAGCACATCTAAATGATAATTGTGAATTCCTCCGTTCAAAAAAAATAATAATTTCTAGTCCACAATGTATCAATCCAAAAGTTTTATAAGTGTAAGAGATAAAATTGACTTGAGTTTTAAACATTTTAGTTAAATTAGACTAAAACTCTATAAAAGCAAATAAATAAATAACTTGAACCAACCAACATTCATAATATATGAGTAAAAAAATTAAAAAATAGCATAATTTAAAGGTAATATATTTTTATAAGCTTGTATGAAGAATTTGAATTTGAGTTTTAAACTTGTGTTTGAACTTTAATAATTAAGATAAAATCAATTAAAATAAAATTCTTGTAAAGAAATTAACATTCAAACTCTTCGAGAATGACCGTAAAATTAATTAACTTGGATTGACCAATATTCATTATATATATATAAATGGGAAGAACTTTTAGAAGCTAGCACTTTTGTCTTCTTCTTTTCAAAGTAGTTTGATAATTGCTCTGTGGATACCATCATAAGCTGAACGCTTAAACAACTCGTGATTGATTAACCGAAAAAAGATTCAAAGATTTTTCAACAAGAAAGCGAATAAGATACGATTTCTATATATATATATATATATATCTATTGCTTAAAAGTCTTAATCTAAAATTTATCAATTGTAACTGGTAATTAAATTCCAAGAATTAATAATAATTAATCAAAATTCAAAACCATTTTATTAAGTGATTAGCGAGAAGCACAAGACGAACCTGTGGGATTATGTTTTTAATCTTTTATTGATTAAGTCACTGATCAGATCATAAGACAATTTTTTGGGTTCTCAACTTTGATTCCAATGTTTCCTTATTACCTGTCGATATTCTTATTAATTCCGAACCATCCGAGAAACTTCCAACCCTAAAACAAGAAGGCGAGTACTCGTTTCCTGATTTCTTAAAGGAAATTTCAATGTTTTAAAAAATCAACTAGTTTAACCGATTTGACGGTGAAAATTTTGAATTAACTAATTTTTTGATTCAGTTTTTAATTTTTCAGTTTGATTTAGGTTAATAATTTATTAATTAACTAATTAATTTTCATAAACTAATCAATTTTTTATAAATTAAAATAAATCAATTAATTCTTATTTAACAGTGAACTTTAAATATTGAATCTTTTAATTAAATCTTAAATTTCTTATCTTAGTGATATAAACATTAATCAAATAAAGTTGAGAGTTTGAATATGAATTTATATATCGTTTTGAAATTGAATATTCAAATTAGAAAATAAAATTTGTTTAGATTATGTTAAGTTATTTGCCACTCCAACTTAAATCTATATAATTAAACATAATAGCATCTTAGATAAATAAAACAATTTCGTTTTAAATTTGAATATTTAAATTCGAACTTAACCTAGTTCAAATTTAATCAAATTTAAAGTCAATTAATTAGATCCAGATATCCGATCCGATCAAACTACTTAAACTACATTGTCTCAATAATCAACTATTCTCGATTGAGTATGTCGTACAGGTCTTGCTTAATATAAAGTACCTGATTGATATAATTTGCAAGTTATTACATTAATTTATAAATTTACTCAACATAAATTCAAATAATAGCAACTGCGAGTTCCTCTGTACTTGAAAAAAACAAAAAAAACCTATCCAAATGTAACAGACTACAAATGGGTTTTTGATCATATCCTTTTGTTTTTCTTCTCTTCTATGTAATACCCATTTGTTTACTGTCTACAAAAAGACGAATGGCCGACCAATTGTCTCGGTGGTTGATACCTAAGTAAATGTTGCAGAGGATGACGTGGTATTAGAGAGAGAGAGATAGAAATACACTGGAGAAGAGAAAGAAGAATCTAAGTACTTGTGCATGTGTAGGGACGGACGGTCTACGTGCATGTTCTTTGGAATGAACATGAATGGACCACACACGCGACGAGTCGTCGACTAGACACACTCTTTCTCGTCCTGATCATCATCTTCTTCTCTCTTTATAAACTAACCTCTCTTAGGTCACTTCGTCTCAGCAAGTCCTTTCAATTGCAGAAGCTGAAGACTCACTCACACTCACTCACTCCTAAAGAGCCTGATCTCTCAGTCCTTCCGCTCTCTCTCTCTCTATATCTGTCTCTTTCTTTACTTAGCCTATCTTTCTTTACGAAGATGACGAACGGTGAAAATGCTGCAGCAGCCATGGGAGGAGGAGGAGGAGGAGGAGGAAGAGGAGGTAGAGGCTCAAACAAGAAGTTTTCATGTAAAAAGCTTGGTGGGTATCTGAGAGAACAGAAGGGAAGGCTTTACATTATCAGGAGATGCGTAGTTATGCTTCTCTGTTGGCGTGATTGATACATCTCTGGAGTTCATCTTCTTCACCATTTTTTAATCTTTTCTTTTTGTTTCCAAATGTATGTATATATCGATCTTACCTTTAGAGATATTACAGATTCTGCAGTTTTATCACAAAGTTTCTCTCTCTCTCTCTCTCTCTCTCGCTCTTTGATGAAGTTATGATTGAGTTCGTGCATTTTAATTAATGATTCGTAGAGGATTAGGGATTAGTCCTTTCAGAACATACATATAATTAGATTCTCATATTAATTAAATTTTATATTTTTATATATAATTATATAACTCATTTTATTTACAATTGAATATGGACTCTTCAATTTACATCTTTTTTTGGAACGGATCGAGAAATCCATTCTAAAATTTTCGGATTGATGCAATAGTTTGTAAATCATATTAATCAAGTAATCCGCACTTGGCTATCACTATAAGTGAATCCATATCTGGCAATCTTCACCTTAAATAGCTAATACAAAATTATTTGAGTCATGTAAATTGAAGTATTTTTTATTAAATTTTGTAATTCTAATTCCAATACTGATTGAATGATTTTTGTAAAACTATATCTAATTGAGACCATTTATAAATAAAATATTATATTTTAAGATAAAATTAACGATTGAAAAATCTATTTATGATTAGTTTATTAATTAATCAGTTTACTTTTATAAATTAATAAGTTTTTATAAACTAATATAAATCCATTACTTTTTACTTTACAGTCTTTTTTTAATCACACTTAAAAAATTTTAACAAATAAGGACAATTTTTCAATCAAAATTTAAAATTTTAATTTTATTCAATGAGCCAGGGGTGCATTCAGTCGTCAAGGAGTTAAAGAATTTAAGCCAAAATATTACACGAAAGTTGACCACTTTTTTGTTTCATTCCCGAGATTATTTATATTTTTTTCCGAATCTTCTTCTTAAAACAAGAGAATCACTGGGACGAATACACAAATAACTTTAAAGACAAGAAGTAGAGTAGCAGGTGTTAGAACTTCAAATTCTTTGTGGAGATAGATAATTTCTTGGAGAAACAAATAAGATATCCTAACGTAATAATATATTAATATATCCAGAAACGATAAAAACTCATTTTAATGAAATAGAAAAAGCCAAAAATTAGATCTATATATGTCCAACGGATCTGTCTAATACCGATTAAACTTCTTAAACAAACTTTTTGTATTTAACTTCCTGTTTAGTTTTTGAAATATTGGTTAAAATCTCAATAAATAAACATAGTTTTAAATCTCAAAATAATAAATTAGAAGTTTATATATATATATATATATAACTTGCTTAATTTTTATATTTTCAATATAAAACAATTTCAAAGTACTATTTCTAGTCAAAAAAGGGCAGAAGACTAGAAAGGCAGAAGATAAGGAATAGAGGTGCTTTTTTCTGGTGATGTTTTTGTAAATTCTCACACGTAAAGCAACGAGTACTCGAAATAGTGATGATATGATTTTTTTTTGTAGAAAAGTGAAGCTTTGTAAGGGAATCGGAATCAGTTCACACTGTGACTTTGTGACCAAAACTTCCAAAGGTGGTCCTCCACCTAAATTTAATGCAGGCTCATCTTCTTCCTGACCTTACTGTTTGCTCTCTAATGGTGGTCCCCCACCCCTAAGAACATATTTAGCAGAAGCGTGAAAGAGGTCGAAAGGTGTGTAAACTTTTATGAAGGTTACAGGTCTGCAAAGTCTTATAAAAGTTTGCTTTCATATCAACTGTGTGTTAATATACGGGACTTTTTAGAGGGTGATCGAGTTGGTAGAATAGAAGATATAGAGTAAAAAGATTTTGTGTTCAAATCCTCCTTTTTATATTCTTTATATCGAGCCTGTCGTATAAGGTTTGTCTAGTAAAAAATACCTGGTTCACGTGGTTTGCTAATTATTGAGTCAATTTAAAGGTTTACTTGTTGTGTATCTAAAGGATAGCAACTGTGAGTTCTTCCGTTCAAAAAAATTACCAACATAAAATTATTTTAATTTTAAAAATTGAATAAAATTAAATAATTTAAAATAAATTTAAAAAATGTCATCGTTCCCATCAAAATTTTAATTTAAAAAATACTGTTAAATGAAAATTAACTAATTTATTATAATTTATAAAATAAAAAATTTTATGATTTTTAATTAGTAAAATTTTTAATAATAAAAGTTATTAAGATAAACTTAATTAAAAATTAACTAATTTGAAATTTTTGTAATTAAACGGATCAAACAGATTCAATTTTTTTATCATTAATTATACTCATTCTAATTTAAATAAGGGTAAAAATTGTAATACATAATAACAAGAATTTAGTTAAACAAAATTATATGTTTATATAAATTACTTTTAAAATTATATAAACCTAATTACATTTTCACATAAACAAAACTAATAAGTCTTATACTTAAAACCATCACAAACTTCATTTTATTAGATTTTATATTAGCATTTTTAGAAAATTAATAATTTTTTTTTTATTTAAATTTCTTTATTTATACTCTCTAAAATATCCTATTAATATGATTTGTCAATTCTGAGAATGGAATTAACAAAAAGGCAGTTGCCAACTTTTGTTCATCACATTGTTCTTCAACAGCCACATATTTTCTAGCACGTGACAAGGAACCAGACAAGTGTTTGATCGGTCAAAATGGCAGCTTTAATCCAGACCAACGTGCACCTCCTATCGTGTCAGAACCAAAGAAAGTTGAGGTAATAATTGAAGAAGATGGTCTTGTCTTGAATAAACACTGACCAAGTTCTTACTGTACTCCTCCAGGAGTAGGCGTTCAAATTGGCAATGGGGAAGAAACAGAAGCCTACTCGTGTGCCTTTTGGAACTTGCTAATCATAGATAGTGGATGTAGGCATGGCAATAAAGTCTAGACAACTTTGTCACGTCGATGGCCGGGTCGAGATAGGCCAATATGTGACTCGGGTTATAACTCAGTGGGTCATAAGTTAGTCGGGTTAATCTAGTCTGTCATTTTTATTTAAAATTTTTTTAAAATAATGTCATTTTGGAAATAACATGTAGAATCAGGTTGACTTGTTTATGACCTGATCGGGTAGATGAGTTAAACAACTCGGGCTGAACCGTTTTTGACATTACTAAAACACCTCGGCTAACTTTAAGCTAAATTTGTTTAACTCAAGCTAAATTTGAAAAATTTAAGTAAAGTGAGTGAATGTAGGGATAACAATAAAGTCTAGCTTAACCAGTATTTTGAATTTCGAACCTATAGGTCGGTTTTAAAAACATTACAAAATATAGATATTTATAAATTTATATATTAGATTTAAATATTAGTCGATATTAACCAATATTTATTATCAATTAATACTAAAAATTTTGAAAAATATAAAAACTAAATTGTAAGATTTTCATTTTTTTTTAAAAAATTAACCCTTTAAGAGTCTATCTCGATCTATTAACATCATTATTTTTAATGCCATAGTAATCCATTCACTTCGATCTACACTATCCGTAGCTTTAAATCGCATATCAGGATTATGATTTGAATTATTATTATAATTTATTATAATTATGCCCTTATCATTTGTAATTAAAATTAACATAAGTGAAGTTAAATTTATAATTTTTCTTACCAATGTATCGTAAACAATCTTTCTATTTGATAAGGATAAGGTTGCGATATTATTAGACTTCTTCAAATTTTACGATTCGGCAAAATTTAAATTGGGTGTTTTAAGTAATAATTAATTAAAATGTTTTACGATTTTAATTAATTTCGTAAAACATTTTAATTAATTATTACTTAAAACACCCAATTAAAATTTTACCTCGTAAAAACTAATTAAATTTAAAGTAACGAGACTTAAAAAATTTTAAAATTTTGATTTATCAACTAGGAAATATGATAAAAAGAAAAAAAAAACTTAGTAAACGATGCCGTATCATCCATGTCCTTATGTATCTGTTTGACGGAGCCAGTCGGTGGGGAAAGCGCCAAACTCGATAGCTCACGAAATCGGAGAGTCCAAAAGTACGAGATTCGCGTCGGCTTCCATTCCACGACGTCAGATCCCACCTGACCGGAAATCACCCTCTCGGTATCTGTCTCCTTCATTTTTCTTTCCTTTCAAAGTTGTTGAGTTCTTTTGGTAATCTGAGCCTCATTGTTCGTTTTTCTTTTTTGTTAATGTTTAATGGTAACTGGATTTCCATTACGATCAAATTCATCAAATAATGTGACCTGTTTGCTTGGGAATATATTTGGAAATTCTGACCTGATAATTTGAAAGAGGATAATAACTTATGTCTGATGTTCTAAGTGCTGAAGTTAGTTTTCTGTGAGTCTTTCAATCGAAGAGATTGAAGGTTAGAGTTGCAGTGAGGAGATTGCAATTCACATTAAGCTTAACAAGTGTGATTAGATGATTGGACCTATAGGATATTAATTAGATGATGGTAGGATTCAAAAAGCTATTTTGGATAATATTCTAGATGATATAGAATCCTATCTTGAATAAATGTTTACCTTGAGAAGATATGTGGTGGATTACGTTGATGTGTGGCTGAAAGGCATCGTTGGAATTTACTTGTGAATTAATTGATTTCTGCTAAAAACATAGGTGTGCAATTTTTGGGTGTGAGATCTACGGCTGATGGTTTTGGCTGTATTGTGAGTGCTTTGATTGGAATGTGTGTGTATTGAAGTAAAGTGTGTGCAATCCACATTGTGCGTGGGAATGAAGACCTTTTGGTGATGTTGGGATCATGGTTTTTGCCCTGTCCCTGGTGAATTAAAAAAATTGCATTGAGAGGTCTATGGGCGTGAAAATCTGGGTATTTTAATTTTTTTGGAGTGACTTACGGCTGGAGTGCGTTTTTATTATTGGTGGCATCGTGTATATCTCTGTTAAAGGTTGAAGTGAATCTGTGGGTGTTGTGTCAAAGATGCAGTGTGCGAGTTTTTTAAAAACACAACTGAAGATGCACTTGTTCTTTTTGGTTGGATATACACAGTGGTGGTTTTTATTTGTTGAATTAAGACTTGTTCTTCTTGACTTGTACGTGAAAGGCATATGGGGTTCTCTTCATTCTTGTGTAAATGACGTAACCTATGGTGTGTGGTTCTCTATTGGAGTTTTTACGTGATCCAAGCTTCGTATGTTTGCTGCACTTTTTATGATTATGCGTAGTTAATGAGTTTGTGAGTACAGCTGTAATTTTCTTTTGGGAATTGAGAGAATCAGTTGATTATTTTTGTTCTGGAATTTTTGTAGATCACGTCACTTTGGCTGAATGGTTCTGTGTTGCATTTTCTTTGACGTGTTTTCGTTGATTGGGTATTCTTGCTGTGTGATTTCTATAGAAAATTTCGTGACTTGATTATGAGTTCTACATGAATCAGCCCATTGTTGTTGCGATGATTTTCAGATTTATTGCAGTGAAGCTAAACTTTTCGGGAAGCTGTTCTTTTCTTTTATCTCAATTGTATTATTTTTCTGTTCTTAGTTGATTGATCACTTGAGTTATTATATTAATTATCTTTTAATTATAGTTGTTTAGAAAATCCTTCATTGAGGTTAATACGAGTTGGTCGTGTTATTGGATGTGAAAAACTTTCACGGGAAGTGAGATTGAGAGATAGTGTCAAGAGCTTAGTGGTGTCGGCTCAGTAAAATTTTGGGTAAATTTATTGTACTTCGGTAAAAGCATTAAGTTGGGTAAGAGCCCCGTAGACATAAACAAGAAGTGCTGAACTACGTTAACAAATCTTGTTATTGATTTATTTTTTGTTCTTTTAATTTTTTTGATTTTTTTATTTGCTAGAAACAAATTGGAAAGTTGCGAAACACCTAATCCTTACAATTTTTCAAAATGAATTATCAATCATAAATGGAGAGACATTGGGACCGCAAATGTCACTTGGATCGAATATCACACTTGATTTTTGAATAGTTGGTTCGTCAATTATGTGAAGCTTGCTGAAAGGTCTTGTTTTTAGATCGTGAGCTTCTTTCATGTTTGAACTCTTTCACACACCAGTCACTTATACTTAAAACAGCAAGGAAAATCTATGTTCTATTGTTTGATTCGTTGATTAATTCATTTATTTTCCTCTTTTTCTATAGAACATGATCTTCTTGAAGAGATTGCAATGCGATCAGTTGTTTGATTAAGATTTCGTTCCACTTTGTCACTAATCACTAATCAGTTATCTGCCCAGCAGCTAGAATAGTTTGCGGATTCCAAACAATGACAACCGCTGAAACTAATAAGATAACAATTATAACCCAAGAAGTGACATAATCGGTGTGCTAATCCACACCCCTACAACATTAATCCATGTTCCATTGGGAACTTCGTAGATTTCATATGCCTCCTGCCCCAATTTCATCATCAATGCTATGCATTAAGGAGTTTTCCCAACTCCATGGTTCTTATTATTTTAATTTGCTGTCCATGAACGTGATTGTGTAAATCCTTAAGGCCACGTTTGGTACGTAGCACTGGAATTGAAGGGATTGAGATTGGGAATGTGATTGGGATTGTGATTGGTAGTGGGAGTGGAATTAGGATTTAAAATTATGTTTGGTTAGAGATAATATTTGGAGGGATTGTTTTCATTAATTTTATTTTAAAATCAGATAGAAATTATGGAAAGACAATAATGCCTCTTCTAAATATTTTAAAACAAAAAAAGCTCACGCTAAATCTCTCTCTTTCGCATCGTCTCCCTTCTCGCTCTGCATTTAATAGAGATGCTGCGGTTAAAAATATAATTTGCAGAGAAGAAAATCCAAAAGCAAGTGATGAAGAAGAATGTTTGTGTGTATTTGTCATAAATAATGTAGAGCGAAAATGAAACTTACTGGTGATGTTGCGTTTAATGGCAAGAACAAGGGATAGAACGATAAAGAGTGAAAGTGAACGGCTTCAGAATGATGGAAGAGAAGATAAATTAGGGCAAATGTAATAAGGTTAAACTTGTCCAAAAATTATTATAAGTAGGGATATTTTTGTCATCAAAATTTTCAATCCCAAGTTTTAAAATGCAATACCAAGGGAAGAGGTGGGCTTGCCCAATCCTACTTATGTAGTAATGTGCAATCCTTGGGCTTTTTCAATGTCACTTACCAAACATGCTTATTTGACTGATTCCCTATCCCAACCCCTATCCAACGCCTCCAGTGCTGCGTACCAAATGTGGCCTAAAGGTCTCCTCTTTGAGAGGTTTTTTATTGAACTCAAATTGCGGATGCCGGTGTGTATCAAACGAAAAAAGAAAGAAGAAATTGAGTTTTTTGATTAGCATCTTCTTCTTCTTCTTTATGTTCCACTTTCAGAATCTGAGGATTCAGAAACACTTAGGCCAGCAGAACCTCCAACATCATGAAAATGGAAGTTCAAGCTTGGAATTTCCAAGGGACCAGTGTGTCCAAGCTTCATATGACCTTAAAGAGTGTTAAGCATGCACGTCTTACTTGGAGTGCGACTTGTAATAATGACTTGATCATGGTGGAGTCAATGGACCCAACACGTTTTCCTCATTCTCTCAGTCCAATTCAATTTTTTCAAAATCTAAATATTATCTAAATTTATAATTAAATTCTAGATAAAAATTTATAGATTATTTTCAAAACAAAGATTGTCCATACCTTTATTTATAAAAATTAGAATAAAAATAAAAATATCAATAATCAATATAATTAAATTATACAATATGTATTGGTTAATTAATAAATTTTACTTTAATTTATTAATTTGCATCAATATTTTTATATTATCAAATATTACCACTAAAGTGAGAATATTAAACAATTTTGCTAATAATGATTTTTTTCGTTAAACACTGATTAGAACATGTTAAATAGAATGATTTAATTAAGATTAAAATTGGACTCAATCTAATTTTGTATCACCTAATTTTGGTCGATTTTGTTTGGGCTGCTTGTCTCGGGGTCTTGTACCCAATTTCTTAAGCCCGAACCCGATTCGGATCCAATGTCAACCTTAGGTGAGATGCATGAGTGGTTGTCGAGTAGTAATAGGAAACGAGTGGCAAGGCTATATTTGGTTGAATGTTTTATAATAGAATAGAATGAAGTGTAATGTTATGTCATCGGTTGAGTGGAAGTTTTATAATGAAATAGAAGAAGAAGGATTTATATTAAATCTCATTCCATCCTAAACAGTAAAAATAGAAAATCTTCCATTTAAGAGATTTACGATATAATGTAAAATGATAAATAACTATATACTATATTATATTATAAATCCTTTATCCAAACGATATTTCACTATATTATATTATAAACTTTTATATTTTTTTTCAGATAATAATTTCTTAATATTATGCTTATTTACGTTCTATTTAATTAAATAATTTAAGTTAGACAAAACATAGCCTAACAAAACATCCCTCTCCTCCAAAAATCTACCTTATCAAAAGCTCTCTAGTCTATATATCCCATCTGTTTTGCTTGTCAATTTAAATAATACCCCTAGAACTACATTTTATTACGCAAGTCTGCCCTTTCCCCTCCCGTCCTCTCCCTCGCAATGGAGCCCCGACGATCCTCCCGCACCGTAATCGACCCCAAGGTCCGCCATGTCGGCTTCTTCGCTCCTCCTCCCGAGCGCTCTCAGTCGGGCCCACCCGACCCGATCTCCTCCTCTCCTCCCGTCATCACCGATCTCTCTCCCTCTGGCGGCAACTCCCTCTCACCCGTCATGATCCCTCCCCCGCGCCACTCCTCTGCTCCCTTGTCTCCTCTCCACCGGGAAGTCGTCGCCAGCTACGCGGCCTCTGACTACGTCCCCGCCACTTCTCCTACCACCACCGCCTCCTTCTCCGACGACGTGGCTGCCTCCTCTGCTTTGGCTACGTCCAGGACTGCGAAGGTTTCCGCTGGTTCGCCTGGCGGTGGTCCCGCTTTTGATGTGACAGTAGCGACAAAAGTGGTCGCATCGAGCAGCGTTCCAGCCACTGGATTGACGACGGTTTCCGTTGTCAATTTGCCTCCTGGATTCTCTGGTATGCAATTCTTGCTGTTTGTGTGCTTGTTACTTTATGCTTCTATTGTTTAAGTCGTCAAAAGCTGTTGATGTGTTGAGATTGGAAGTGGAAATTGAAATAGTAAGTGTCTTGGGATTCAGATTGAAACTTGAGTGAGATTAGGGCTTAAACAAGGGGAATTTGTGACCACTATAAGTAGATACAAGTGTAACCAGTTAAGAAATGCTAGGAACTTGCCAATATAGTTTGTGCTTTTATCTCGTTCTGTTAATTCATGAATTCCCCTTTCATGTTAAACCTTAACTGGATATGGTGAATGCATGCGAGCAGAGAATACAAGGTTTTCCCTAACTCCAACCATCAAGTGTTTCCTCAATTTGGTGAATTGCTAAATATTGAAGATGGTATACATTTGATAGAAATTTTGATTGAATTATTGTACTGATTTTTGGAGATCACATAGCTTTGGACATAGGGCTTTTAGTCGTTAATTTACTTCCAATAGCCCCTTTGATCAATGCTTTCGACAAAAATTGTGGGTGGGAGTAGTCATAGTTGATTCTTAAGTAGCATGTTAATGAGGTCATTTGAAACTTAATTTACAAAAGCATCATTTACTTAAGGGCCCAATGTATGTCTCTTCTTCCCATGTAATCCTTCTTTTGGGAAAATAATAGCTGCTTTTCCTTTCCAAAAGAAACTTTAGTAGTTTTCTGGAGCATATCTGTTTATGTGATTATGAAAAGTTTTGGCAAAGCTTCATCTGCAATTTGGCGTTGTATCAGGACTTCCATAAAACTTTGGGAGATAAATTTGCTGGGAAGTAGGGGATTATATAAACTCCTGGTGATTTGATTTAGACTGAAAATCCTAAAGTTCAAAGGAACCCTACCATACATTCGTCATGTTTACTGTGTTTAGGTGGCAATTTTCTATTATTTCTGCTGACATATTGTGGACTTGAGTCTAAAGATACTGTAGCCTTTAAGTTACTGTTATAGACTAAAGCTCTCATGCTTTATGTGAAGAAAAGCAAACATATAATATCTATCTCCCTGTGGCTTTGCATGAGTTTGTTTCTCTAACTATTTGACTTTTGTTTCATGTTTGGTTTATCCAAACCAACTTCTTTGAGTAGTCTCTGACTAGTTTACAAGATCGGTAAATTTCGCAAGCTAGAACTGGGTTGGATTTGGAACAAGTTGATACGGTTATGTGAATGTAAACAATCTTTTATTGTTATATGTTCCAATTATATGTTTCATACAAACTCATCACCAACCATGTACTTTTTTATGTTGGAATTAACCAAGCTAGTCTAGGTTCTTGACTTTATCTATCCTGCAAGTTGAGGCATTAATTGACCGAACTAGTGTATCATTACAGAAAAGACAGGTGGCTCATCAGCTGAAGTTCAAAATGACCTACTCATGCATTCAAAGTCATTGAAACAGAAAACTACAAAAGCTGAAAGGCGTGCCGTTCAAGAAGCTCAGCGCGCTGCAAAAGCTGCTGCAAAAGGTGTGTGTGGATCTATATCTGATTTTTGCATCAGTAGTTGTCTCTTCCGCTGTGATGGGACCATTTGGTTAAAAATGTCTAATGAGTTTATGTCCATAATGAACATGCTTGATGGCCTCATCTTAATATTTTTTTTGCTTCTCCTTCTCCTTATTGCATGAATTGAGTCTTTGTGCTTGTCCTTTATTCAGTTGTCTGTAACGGCTAAAAATTACTTGTGACAATTTATAAGATAAGGCCATATGTTCATTGATGATTTGTGTATTTTATAGAATTATCATGCTAATCTCTACCAATTACACTTTTCTGCCATTGCCTTCTTATAGGTGAAGGTAATAAGACAGCTCCTACCGCATCTGGGACTGTAAATTCAGTGAGTGCAAAACCAGCCAAAGTCTCAAAGCCCCCTTCACAAAAGAATGAAAGTGCTCCAGCTGCTGGTCCAGAGAAGAAAGGAAGTGAAAGGCTACCAGAAAAAGATAGAAAGAAAGATGTTCCTCAACCACGTTTGCAGTATGATGACCGAAGTCGTGTAGAGAAGGCAAAAAGGCGTGCTGTAGTAAAACAAACTGAAGCTAGGAATAGAGTCGAGTTGTTCAGGCATCTACCTCAATATGAACGAGGAGCACAACTTCCTGAGCTCGAGTCAAAATTCTTTCAATTAGATTCTGTGCATCCAGCTGTATATAAGGTGCTTACTTCAAGTTTGAATGTTTGATGCAGATACCTAGTATGATTTGGAATCATTCTTACCACATGCATACTTGGGGAAGCAAGTATTTCTGTGGGTAAAGTAAATTGCAGCTGAGAACTTGAGACTTGTTTTTCACATGGCATTATTACTTATTCTCCAGCATTTGCTCACCCTAAGTATAAGCTACATGATGACTAAAACTTTGAGATAATCACTGGTTAAGAACCTTGAGTGCCATGCAGTTCAATAGACATTTTCTTGCTTTCATTATTCATGAGATCAAGTTCTTGTGTATCGCCATCTTGTCTAATAGGGGGTTATAATTGTCTTTTGCCAGGTTGGATTGCAATACCTCTCGGGAGACATTTGTGGTGGCAATGCTCGTTGCATTGCAATGCTTAAAGCATTTCAAGAGGCCATCAAAGACTACAGTACACCACCTGAAAAAACTATTGATCGAGACTTGATAACAAAAATTAGTTGCTATGTTTCCTTTATCATTGAGTGCCGACCCCTATCAATCAGCATGGGAAATGCAATCAGGTTTCTGAAGAGTCGTATATCCAATTTACCTTTGACCATGTCTGAGTCAGAAGCAAAAACAACTCTTCAATCGGATATTGATCGTTTTATAAATGAGAAGATCATACTTGCAGATAAGGTGATAGTTAAGCATGCAGTTACGAAGATAAGGGATGGCGATGTTCTTCTTACATATGGGTCTTCTTCTGCGGTTGAAATGATATTACTGCATGCCCATGAACTTGGCAAACAGTTCCGTGTTGTTGTAATGGACTCTCGTCCAAAGCTTGAAGGGCAACTGTTACTTCGCAGGTTGGTAGGAAAGGGCATAAACTGTACATACACTCACATAAATGCTGTTTCCTATATCATGCACGAAGTTACTCGAGTGTTTTTGGGTGCTGCTTCGGTGCTGTCTAATGGAACAGTATACTCAAGAGTTGGGACTGCCTGTGTTGCTATGGTTGCTCATGCGTTTCGTGTACCAGTCTTAGTTTGTTGTGAAGCATATAAATTTCATGAAAGGGTACAACTTGATTCGATATGCTCCAATGAGCTGGGTATGCATTTCTAATTGAAGAACGTGTTTGCAACAATGGCTATTATATTCTCTGTTTGCTTGATGGCTGAGGAAAATATCCTATTTCTTTCAGGTGATCCTGATTCCATTTCAAAAGTTCATGGTAGAGAGGGCATCAACTTTTTGGACGGTTGGGCCAATAGTGAAAATCTGCAACTTTTGAACCTAACGTAAGGGCTTACATCATGTAGGAGACTTAAAATTTATTGGTTTGCCAGCGTCTTACCTCAAATTCTCTCTGACAGATATGACGCAACACCTTCAGATTACGTTTCAATGATAATCACCGATTATGGCATGGTATGTCATTGTATACTTCAATAAATTTCTGCTCCTCATACTCGTTTAGCTAATTTTATGTTGTCGAAAAAAGTGGTCGCTGTCCCAATTGTATTCATAGTACTAGATCTGGATCTGGTTAACTTGTTTAAACATGGATAAACACCTGAGTTGGTATATCCAACTCCAAGCCTGGTGTTACCTGTCCACGTAGGCTATAGACATGTGACAGGCAGGGCGTCTGATACTTCGACCATTGGGGTTATTTCTTTTTATTTGGTATTTTAGTGTGCTTAATATACCTTCTTGTTGATATAATCATTTATGATTCTTCCAGGTTCCACCCACAAGTGTGCCCGTCATCGTACGAGAATATGGGAAAGAACAATTGTGGATTTGAAAGATCTGTGAACTTGTTCTCAACAATTTTGACTGCTCTATTGTCCACCTCACTGGACGATGCATGCTGAGGATTGACACCAGCGAAAATTTTCCAGGTTTTCTTTTCTTTAGTTACATAATAATAATAATGTTTTGGAGGGTTATGCTTGTTGTGTTCTTTTTTATTCACTTGCTGACTCAGTGAAGAGTGCCTTTTTCGCCTCTCCTGGCAGATTTATTTGTGTATGCCCTTTTCTCTTTTAACTGTTGTTTTGTGGGCATTGTAGCAATTAGTCCTTTTACTCTACAATTTTGTACCCAATTTCAAATTCTCCCAATTCTATTGGAACCTTTTAATCTGAAAAAGTGGATCGCAGTTACTTTACCTGCACATAGGTTAGTGGATCCATATCATTTTGATTCTAATTTCTTTTTTTTTTTTAAGAATATCGTGTCGGGGTCGTCTCTTACTTCTATCAAACGTAAAACTAACTTTATTTAGATCGGAAAAATCATACACATCTGTGAATTCGTGTTATGGCTCAGAGAATTGAATCCAATCTTTTCCAGTATTAGCAGGAAGAATGCCTAGTTTTTGGGGTCAACGTCTCAAGAGGTTGAGATAGAGCTCGATATCATCTTATAAGAATGTTTCTGTGACATTTCGTGCTCTACTCGAATCATATAAGCTCTTGTCTTTTGGTCTGAAATAAGGTAGAATGTCACGTCCTCCTCGTAATCATATATTAAATATTAAGTAAACGCAACCTTATTTAATCATATTTTGCATCACAAACCTCGTCAACCACGATCCACTGCATGATATTGTTTCCAACTTTACAATTATTGAGTAATTATAAAATAATAGGAATTACATTATTTTCTTAATAATGAAACTAACGGCGTGTTTGGAAAGGTATGAATCGTAATTGAATTCAATTCAAGTGTTTGAAAATACAAAAAAAATGAAGAGTTCAATTCATGCATGTAATTGAAATTCATCTCTTTTATAATTTGAATTCACTCCTCGAAACACAGGAATTCAATAACATTAAAGCTTGAAGAAGATACCTTGAAAAAAAAAACTGTTGCTTGCTGCGGGTTTATAATCAGATATTCATTAAAGTTTATTTATTTATTGTGGGTTTTTATTGAGTCTAATTCTTTGCCCTGTATTTCTCATCAAGAATCACTTTATGTCATTCGAAGGTAACATCTTGCTCTTTTGCTCTTTCATTCTTTGGACTACTTCACTTCTCACTCTCTTGTGCTTCACTTGATTGGATTCTAAAAAATATTAATTAAAATATTATTAATAATTAATTAACTACAATATAATTAATTAATTACAACATAATCAATCAATTAATTACAATATAATTAATTAAAATATATGTTGTAATTGATTAATTACAACATAATTAATTAAAATATAATAATTTCTTTCTTAATATTTTTTACAAACCAATCACTGTTAATGGTAATAGTAATTAATATTTTTTACAAACCAATCACTATTAATAGTAATGGTAATCATTCATTTCTCTTAATCAACTATCGTAATTATAATAATAATATTCATTCTCATTCTAAGCAGTGCAATTGAATTTATTTATAATATTACTTATTTTATTCTAAACAGTATAAATTGAATTCAATTCAATCTTATTAATGTAATTGAATCTAATTAGTTAATGAATTTAATTCGAAAGTTTTCAAATAGCTTATAAATCTTATAGATTATTTTTACTATTTTATAATCCTTATTTTGAATTTGAGCTAATTGAACTGTGATTAAGGAAAATCCCAACTGAACTAAAATCCTAGGTTTTGAACTAAAGTGTAAAATCCATTTTACATCTGTCTTCACACATTCATCAAATCTTTTATTATGTTAAATCTTATCTATTTATTTATATTAAATTTATATAAATATATAAATAAAATTTAATAAATTGTCATAATCGAAGTCAGAAGATATGATCGTTTGTAGACGTAACCGTTGCTTTCAAGCCTACCTTATGCTTTGAGTTCTTTCATTCTTTTTAATTTTTAATCCTTTACAAGAAAAGATGGTGATACTTTTTGGTGTGACACTAAAAATAAATATATCTGTGTAAAGAGAGAGAGAGAGGGGGGGAGCGTGAGAAGTATAAAGGTAACGGTGGGCTTGAAAGGCAAGGCCGAGGCCACATGGGGACAGCTAAGTCATCATCGCATCATAGATTCTTATCCTCTCATTCTCTTCTCCTCTCCAGCACTCAATTTGTGTCATTCCTCAACAATACACCTTGGCATGTCCCATCCACTCCATATTATATACTATTACTATAATATACTACCCCAAAAAGCATATTCTTTCTTATTAAACAAAACACATCCAAATATAACCATCTTGTATTTTTCAAAAATACCCTTTCCTTCAAATGTCCTATCTGATTTTCTTTTTTTGAATGGAAGAATTTGTAACTGCTATTTTCAGATATTTGTTAGATAAATCTTTAAATTAATATAATAGTCTGTAAATCGCATCAATTAAGTACTTTATATTAGGTAAATTCTATATAAAATGCTCAATCGAAAGAGTGTAAATAAGAAGATTTAATTAGAAGACCTTTTAGCTCTATATTTCTCACTCTACCAAATCGACCATTTCTAAAAGACCCTATTGGTATATGTCATATTGAAATGAGATGAATCATTGGGAGTCTTTGTATTCATAGTATAATTTTGCTTTATGTTGGTCGCGTATATATATATATATACATATTAAAATTAAAAATTTAAAGATAAAATTGGATGTAATATTTGCTTAACTTTTACCTATGATTCTTACCAACCACGGTCAATTTGGTCACTTGTGCTAATACCTTCAAAACACCCACGTTCCAAAAGCCTCTCAAAGCCGCCTTCCTGATTCCCAAAATAGCCATTGAATAAGAATATTTGATTAAAGAAGAATGGGCAAAATGGTAATCTGGTTTGGAAATTAGTGGTGTGGGTCCAATCAGATAAAGATAATAAACAAAAGAGAAAAGGCGGAAGAGAAGCTCTCAAACTCACGAAAGTGTTTGGTTTGTGAGGAAATAATAATCATAGAGATGAGAGAGAGAGGGGGAGAGTTCGTTTGAAGACGTTATCGGACTCGAAACCCACAATTCGCTCGAGTTTGGGTGTCCTGTTGATGTCCGGTCTAGGGTTTTCAAATTTTATAGAGAGAGATAGATAGATTTTGATTAATTTCATCATCCCGTGAGAGTTCACGGCCCCTGTTTCGATTCCCCTTCTGGGTTTCTAAGTTCGGTTTGATATCAGAGTAAAGTTTGGGTTTTTTGTTCTTTTGTTGTACTTCATTTCCGATAATTTAGGGTTTCCTTGGTGCTGATGAGATTAGTTATCGGGAAATCCCCGGAAGTCTCGTGATGTTTACGCCGCAGAAGAAAGTTTGGTCAGGGTGGTCGCTCACGCCCAGGAGCGGCGCCCCGAAGAATGATGATGGGTCGGATCCGAAAGTGAATTTAAACGGTCCGAGTAACCAAAAATCGGGAGATGGGAATGTTTTGAAGGGAAAGAATGTAGCTTTTGGTGGCGAACCCGTAACGCCAAATGGGGTTGGCCCCATTTTCGACAGTGGGAGTTTGGTTGACAAGGTGTCGAAGCTGGAAAACGAGGTTTGTACATTGTGCTTCCTTTGCAAGTTTAGGTTTTGCTAATTTTTGTGTAAGTCCACCAATTTGCATATGTTAATGCTATGTCCTTTTTTCTTTGTTCTTTTTAACTTTTGTGAAGTTGTTTCTTTTTCTTTTTTTTTTTTGCTGCTCGCAATTTCTGTAGATGGTGCTCTAGATTTTAGGACTTCAATGAATGGTGGAGTTATTTGATGGTTTACTTGTTTACTAAAAATAGTGGTGAGATACGGACGTATTTGGGTTTTCTAAGAATAGGAAACCAGATTGAGAGCAGTGGCAATGGACAAAAAAGCATAATAACTTTGTGTCATGTTTATTTATTTGTTGGCTATGTTTTGGTTGGCAAAGAACACTGAATGTTGATTTGATTCTTGTGAGTTAGCTTAATATATCATTATAAATTGTTCCACAAAACATGAAGTCCGATCAGTACATGGCATCTCGGTGGGTGATTTGTTGATTTTGGTTGTGAGAGCAAGTGTTTGGCATTGTTGGCCACTACTTTTAGTTATTGGAGGCCTGAGATAAGGGCCTGGGATCGTTGATTGAGAATTGTAAATGGAGGAAAGTGGGATGACACACAAAATGTTGCATTGCTGGAAGTTATTTTTCACCCTCATAAAATGTATTTAATCCATTAATTATGTCGCACTGTAGCCACTAGTTAGCATTAGCATTTGAAGAAACTTGCAGGATATGCTATTGGAATAGAATATTGTATTTTTGAATCAGATTCCTATAACACAGCAATGTAGGGACATCAGTTCGGCTGTATGTAAATCAAGTGGAGAGGAGCAAAGATAAATGCACTTAGGTAAGTAGATGACAAGAAGGGGAGGAAAAAAAAAAAAAAACACAGATCGGGCTAAGTATGCTAAAGGAAACTAAACTGCCTGAATTCAATGTGAGAGCCTGATTCACTCTGGCTTAAGTCTCACTGCTTCAGGATTTACAGGCAGCAGGAATCATTTTGTAAATATCTCTGTCTCTATTCAGAAGCTTTTTAATGAACATCATTTTTTAAGTTTAAATTTAATTTATCTTTGTGTTCTCTCTAGACTAGGTTACATTTTGAATGCTTGTTCTAGGAGTTATGAGTAGTTATGAGTTTATTGCTTATAGAAAATGTGATGTTTGATCACCCGATCCATATTACAGCTTTTTGAGTATCAGTACAATATGGGCCTTCTCTTAATTGAGAAAAAGGAATGGGCTTCAAAGTATGAAGAACTCGACCAAGCAATTTCAGAAGCGAAGGATGCACTTAAACGAGAACGAGCTGCTCATCTGATTGCAATTTCTGATGCTGAGAAGCGGGAAGAGAACTTGAGGAAGGCCTTGGGTGTTGAAAAAGAGTGTGTACTTGATGTAAGATCCATAACTTTCCCTTTTGTGTGCATGTCGGTTCCATTTAGTTTTCTGTTTGAGTTGATGTTAAGAATGGACTATTTGACAGAAGAAGTTAGTGACAAATGTTTCCTTTCAGCCCCATCGTTTGAATCTTTTACTAAGTTTCTATCTTTTTTCTCTATGAGAAGATGTTTAGGAGTTGTCTATATTAAGATTTCTTTTCTTTCGCTACCATGGTGGAATATCCTTGAATGGGAAAGCTTTTATAGGGTAAACTTTTTCTTTTGCCTGATGAGGTTCTGTTTCACTTTTTTAGCTTGTGCCAACATATGAAACTCAACCAGTTAAGGTGGCAATCTGTTATTGAATATAATCTGCTTGATTTTTGAATCAGATAATATGAATCATGATATATATTAAGCATGCTGCTATGCTTACATGATTCTCTCCAACCCTAGCCATGTATAGGCTTTTTTTCAGTCACAAACATTCTGCTTTCAATAAATTGATTTTAATCAGTGGGAGTTTGATCATTGTAGTTGGAAAAGGCAGTGCGTGAGATGCGTTCCGAAAATGCTGAAATAAAATTCACAGCTGATTCAAAGTTGGCTGAAGCCAATGCATTGGTCAATAGTGTTGAAGAGAAATCATTGGAGATAGAAGCAAAATTGCGTGCTGCTGATGCCAAGTTTGCTGAAGTGAACCGAAAGAGTTCAGAGATTGAGAGGAAATCACAAGAGCTGGAGTCCAGAGAAGCAGCACTTCGTAGGGAGCGCCTATCCTTTATTTCAGAGTATGCTCTATAAATTTCGCCATTACTACTCGGTTCCTTTGAACTTACTTCCCTCGCCATTGTGATTATCATTATGGCAGTTCAATTGTTTCACATTTTAACAATGTGGCTACTATGTGATCAGGAGGGAAGCACATGAGAATGATTTGTCCAAGCAACGGGAAGAATTGCGGGAATGGGAGAGAAAATTACAAGAGGGAGAAGAAAGGTTATCCACGGGTCAAAGAATCGTTAACCAGCGAGAGGAGAGGGCAAATGAGACTGATAAGACTTTTAAGCAGAAAGAGAAGGACCTTGAAGATGCACAAAAGAAGATCGATGAAGCAAATTCAATCTTGACTAGGAAAGAAGAAGATATAGCCACCAGGATGGCTAATCTACTCCTCAAAGAAAAGGCATGACCTCCTTTTCATTGAGCTGTTGTTGAATATGCTATTGAAGTTCAATTAACAATTCTTATGTCAATTTCTGCAGGAATTCGATTCTAGAACAAAGAAGATAGAGAAGAAAGAAGAGGAGTTGCATGCATTGGAGGAAAAACTTAAAGACAGAGAAAAAGTGAGTAGTAAAAATAAATTTCTGATAGAGATAACTTCTTACAAGTATGCTTTATTTGTGTATCTTTGCATGCTAAAATTTCTGTGTGTGTTCATGTCATTATTTGCTATAGAACTTATAAGTCAACCTTTAGTGCTCAGTTTATGCATTTTGTTTTGCTCGTATGTAGTTCATTGTTCTTTCTGATGGAGCTAACTGCAGTGGTTGAAGAAAATTTCATTGCCAGCTTTGAAACCAGACCTTTTACATGTCTGCTTTTTTGCTTTTTGCATAAAGTGTTTCTGAGGTTTATGGCTGTAACATTTTCTTTACCTTCTATTTCAGTTATTGTTTAAGTAAAATGCTGGAATACTAGTAGTTGTATTTTAAAACTAATGTTACTTTTCTTTCTCTTGTGATTCGCAGGTTAAGATACAAAAGCTTATTGATGAGCACAACGCTGTTTTGGATGCAAAGAAGCATGATTTTGAGTTGGAAGTTCAAGAAAAGAGAAAATCTGTTGATGATGATCTGCGCAACAAGATTCTTGAAGTGGAAAAGAAAGAAGCTGAAATCAAACATATAGAGGAGAAAGTTGCTAAAAGAGAGCAAGCCTTGGATAAGAAGCTGGAGAAGCTTAAAGAGAAAGAGAAGGAATTTGAATCCAAGACAAAAGCTCTGAAAGAAAGGGAAAAAGCCATAAAATCTGAGGCCAAGACCTTGGAGAATGAAAAAAAGCAATTACATTCTGATAGAGAGAATCTTTTGCATCTCAGGGCTGAAGTTGAGAAGATAAGGGCAACCAATGAAGAAAAGCTATTGCAGATACAAGAGGAGACAAATCGACTCAAAGTGAGTGAGGAAGAGAGGCTTGAATACACTCGCTTGCAAACAGAACTAAAAGAAGAAATAGAAAAGTGTAGGCTTCAGGAGGAAATGCTTTTGAAGGAGACTGAAGACTTAAAGCGACAAAAGGAGAATTTTGAGAGACAGTGGGAAGAACTGGATGAGAAAAGCACTGGGATTGAGAAAGAGCTGAAGAACATCAGTGATCAGAGGGAGAAGTTTGAAAAGCAGAAACTGTCAGAAGAAGAAAGGATTAGAAGAGAGAAGCAGGCAGCAGAAGACTTTGTGAAAAGGGAGCTAGAGGCTCTTGATGTGACCAAAGAATCCTTTGAGGCAAACATGAAACATGAACAAGCTGCGATAGCTGAAAAAGCTCAAAATGAGAGAAAGCAATTGCTTCATGACATTGAGCTGCAGAAGAGTATGCTTGAGAATGATATGCAAAAAAGACAAGAGGATATGGAAAAACTGTTGCAAGAAAAGGAAAAATTATTTGAAGATGAGAAAGAGAGAGAATTGAAGAACATTAATTTCTTAAGAGATCTTGCTAGAAGGGAAATGGACGATTTGAAACTAGAAAGAATGAGAATAGAAAAAGAAAGACAGGAAGTTGATGACAATAAGAAGCATCTAAAAGAGCAGCAACTTGAAATGCGAGAAGATATTGATAAGCTTGGTGAACTTAGCAAGAAATTAAAGGACCACAGGGAGCAATTTATTAAAGAGAAAGAGCGCTTTATTTTATTTGTTGAGCAGCATAAGAGTTGCCAGAATTGCAGCCAAATAACCTCAGAATTTGTGCTTTCTGATCTAATTTCTTCTCAAGAAATTGAGAATGTGGACGTTATTCCAACGCCAAATTCAGTTCATGTTACCAAAGGTGGTGATGGGGATATCCCTGCTCCTAGTAAGCTAGAGGCTGAGATAAATCCTGCATTGGTTCGCTCTGTATCTCCAGTTTCTTGGCTCCGAATGTGCACATCGAAGATTTTTAAGTTTTCTCCTGGCAAAAGAGATGATACTGTGATTGTGCAAGACCTTACCAATGGGGCTTCGGTTGTTACCGAACAACTTAACATGGACGACCCTGCAAAACAACTAAATTTCAATGAAAATGAAGCGGAGCTATCTTTTGCTGTCTTAGATGATTCAATTGCTGTGCAGAAGTTACCGTCTGATAGGAGCACTGGAGATGCAGAACCTGCACAGGATCAGTCAGCTGATGATCACAGCAATATTAATAGTAAGGCCTCAGAGTATCAAGAAGACTCTCATACTTCTGATTTGAAGCGTGGTTCTCAAATTCGCAAAAGAGGCAGGGCTAGAATTAGTAGAACACGCTCTGTCAAGGCTGTTGTTCAAGATGCAAAGGATATTCTTGGAGAAGCCCTGGAAGTAAATGATACTGAGGATTCTGGGCTGTTAAAAGCTGGAAGTCGCGATGAATCTAGTCTTGCTGAAAAAGAACGTCCACCAAATACTCGGAAACGCACTCGTAGTCATGCGTCTCAAACCACATTGAGTGAACATAATGTTGCTGACAGTGAGGGGCATTCTGATAGTGTCACCGTTGGAGAGAGAAAGAAAAGACGACAGAAAGCAGTTGTTGTGCAGCCTCCAGGAGGAGCACGATATAATCTTCGGCGACCAAAGCTGTGAGTTCACATATTTCCTTTAGGACTAACGCCAAGTTAGAATGCGAAAAGTGTTAGATATTTTTTTCTGAAGTTTTTCCTTTTTCTAAGCCCAAGCAATTTCTTTTAGATATTTATGTTTAACAGCTTAAAACTTTTACTTCTCTATACGGTTTAGTTGAAATGAGGGCCCCAGGGGGAGACCTCCATGACCTGGTTGGGAGGAGCTCTTTAATCATAATACCAGTTAGAATGCGAAAAGAGTGAGATATTTTTTTCTGAAGTTTTTCCTTTTTCTAAGCCTAAGCAATTTCTTTTAGTTATTTATGTTTAACAGCTTAAAACTTTTACTTCTCTATACGGTTTAGTTGAAATGAGGGCCCCAGGGGGAGACCTCCATGACCTGGTTGGGAGGAGCTCTTTAATCATTATTCTAAACTCCATACGTATGGTACATGCCTATTTTGTTTTCTTTTGATTTTTCATCTGTTTGTTTCCCCTAGAGCATACTGTTTTTGTCAATGGTGAGCACATCTTTTTGAGGCTATTATATGGAGTGGAGAAAAATACTTGCATTCACTGAAATGGCTTTAATTTATGGTGCTTTTATCAAAAGTTTTTACTACATTTTTGAAGGCAGTACTGGCTGCTAATATATATGTCATAATGTACCAGTGGAGGCAGTGTTGTCGTTGCTAAAGCCTCAAAGCACCTCAAGAATGACAATGAGGAGAAAAATGGTGTTAGGAGTCAGGACCTCAAGGATGACAATGGGGAGAATAATGACGTTAGAAGTATGGAGGTTCCTATAGGTTCAGCCGGGGTTGCTAGTGAAAATGGCGGGGACACACACCTGCAGGTGAGTGCTATAAATTATTAATACTAGAGTTGTTATTGGCTTTTTTCTTTGCTCATTATCTTGAAGGGATTTACCTCCTGCAGTATGAGATGGTTTCTGACACTCGGTACGACGAAGCTGATAGGGCTAGACAGTTTGCTGAGAATGCAGCATTGAGTGAAGAGGTAAATGGGACCCCAGAAGAGGTATTGGAATGTGACGTTGCTGATCAGAACCGGTGCCAATCCCAGAGTGAAGACGAGGATGATGACAAGGAGGATGATGAAGAGGAAGAGCCACAACATCCCGGTGAAGTCTCTATCGGGAAGAAGCTTTGGACTTTCTTCACTACGTGATGCTAATTCTTGTACCTGTAGTTCAGGGCTCAGCGATTCTTGATTGTTTCAATTATTTTAGGGGTTGCTTTTAGGAGTTGTCTCATTTGTAGTAGTGTGTATTAGCTGTGTAAACTTAGTAGTCAAAGGTGTCCCTAGTTCTGTTCAACTGGAGTTTATCTTCTTTTTCCCTCTTTTCTTATTAGGATTCAGGCTTTTGGCTTCTGTTTCCACAGTATAAAATCATAGATGACTTGTAGCATTTGACAGGTGCAAAGAAAAACGCTTTGGTACATCTTGCACAATGCTCTGATGTTTGTATCGAAAAGTATGGAGTTTTCATTTTAGTTTGGTGCAGTCAGATGTTAAAGGTAACTGAGTTTTACCTTCTTAAGTATTGGAACGCACCTCTGTTTAAAACTTCATGCAGCTTTTTAGCTCTTAGTATGATCATAGATGATTCATCGAGCATATGGTCATATACTTTGATCAGATCAAAGTTGCTTTGCTGGTTCGTTTAGAGGCAATACAAATTAACAAAAATTTATCCTGGAAGACCTAAGCTACTGAAAGCCACTTCAGGAACAAGATAAGCAGCTGTTTGGAAGATAAAACACTAAACTCTGAATTATGGCTTTGCAGACCAGTGCAAAAGCATTCAAAGTATTAACTAAAGGAAGATAAATACTAGAGACAACAAATTAATTGAGAAGACAACCGTTAATTTATAGTCACAATTAAAGTTAAAATCCTCCACTATAAAGATTTTTAACACACCAACTTGCTGTAGGTTTGGACAAGCCATCGTAGTGCAGGGACATATGATTACAAATGGTTTCCTTCCCACCCTCCAAATATCGAGGAGGTCAGAATATTCCTAACCAATGCAATATTAGTTTAAGTACACAAAAGACGTCAAAGTAATGGATGCTACAATGATTAACAACTACAACATCTAGCTAGTGCTTTCTGTACTGACCTTTTCTCTGTACTTGAGGAAGGCTGAGAAATCTATCGTAAGCTACTACCAATATAAAGCATGCTACCTTAGTTTTTTCATTTCACTTCACCTCCAACTATGATAGTGATGGCGGTAACTATCATATTCATCATCTCTTCTAATGGAATGGTCATGGTGGTGTCGATCATAGTCATCATTCCTTCTACTGGAATACTCCAAGTTATAGTTGTCATGCCTGTTATTTTCATTCTCAAATCTGTCTGTGCCATCACGAGCTGGTGAAGAATGCTTATACCGTTTCGAGTATGAAAATGAATTATGGGGGCTGTGACTAGTGGAATCTTCATAAAGCAAAGGGCTCCTTCTTCCTCTGTCAGAATAAAACCTCCCAAGGGTAGGTGTTGGACCTCTCAAGCTGTCAGAACTGTGACGGTCATAACTACCATACCTTGGAGGGTAACTGGACATAGATGGGCTGATGGAGTCAACACCAGGAGGACCATCATCTGAATAATTCCTAGACCATCTTTGCTCATGGTGATGCCATCTACCAACAGTTTCTGAAGAGTGGTTCGATCTATCATGTGACTGATTGCTAAACAAATCAATACTTGGACGTGCCGCAGACCAAAGTCTTTCATCTGCGTTTTCTGGGATTGGTGCATTGATTCCTGGAAATTCAGCAGACATTTTCCTCTGCAGTTCCGGACTATTCGTTTCAGTAATTTCACCATCTTCATGTTCCTTGACATCTACATCCCCGAATATAGTGATCCCAGATGGCTGATTATCATCATCTGGATCTGGAATACACAGGTTAATAGAAATGCTCAGCAAATCACATAAAATTAGGGCATAACTCCACCCACATTGTGGAATAAGCTATCTCTCAAGGACAAAAATTAGACATTTATTCTTGAGATGGGTCATAATCATCAGGAATTAAGGAACTTTCTGGTTATCGAAAATTTTTGGGCATCTATGCCTACTTCAATTAGGATAAACACAGTTTCCCCTGTGACCTGACTCATAAGTTCACAATACTAGTTAAACAGCTTCTTGGACCAACCCAGCCAACTAGCATTCCACAATGACATCCAGAACTTCAAACTCATTACATTCATTGGTACAAGCATATAAAATTGCAGTTATTTGACTGAAAAAATGTTTAAAGTTCCATATCTCAATCATGCTTTTTGACATCCAAAATATGGCCATTGTTTCGTGTAGGAAACTGTCCGTAATGTCGAAACAGCATTAAAAAGATCCCACAATGGAAGTTTATGATGGTCAAAAAACCAGCCCTAACAGACACACCAAGGAAATCAAATTCATTTACCTAAATATCCTGGTGGATAACCCAATTCTCGCATTCTGTTAAACCATGGTGGTGGATCAAGCTCCTGCATAAGCGAAAGAGGAGACATTGATACAGTTATACATATTGAAAAAAAAAGGGCACAATTCAATTAGTACGATTATTGGCACAGCTGACGTTACACTATTCCTGAGTGCCAGCAATAAGAATAATGAAACCAATTTCAACCTAATGCAAAATTGAGAACATGAGGAACTTGCAAAATCTAATGAAAAAATGGCAAACCTTCAAAGATTAATTAGTGAACACACAAGTATACAGGAGAGCTAAAATTTTTTTACTTTATGATCAAAGCTCTTACCCCAATACCCAAAAGTTCTCGTGTTTCAGCACCCAAACAACCTGGCTTCAAGCCATCATACTTTCCTCGGGAAGAGTTCTGATAATATCGACTTGGATTTCGAGAATCAGTGTTCTGATTCCTTCTGGATTTGTGCTGTTTGCGTGCATTATTCACAGCAACATTATCACGAGGCTTAGGGCATTCCTTCAAAGAATGGCTGTAAGAACCACAGTTGAAACATCGGGAAGCATCGTCTGGTATCTTCAAGCCTCTATGTGAAATATAAGATGGGTTGTAAGATAATTGATAGAACATTCTTGAACATAAAATGACATGTAAAAAGGACATATTCATTAACAGTTGATGGGGCTTGTGAGCATATATACGCTAACTGAGGATCCAGCCATGGAGAATCATGTCTTTATCTGATCTATCATCAGTCAAATAGGTCACATATTGGTCTAGGATAAGAATAAAACCTTATGGTCTGAAAGAGAGACAATCTCTTACGTAATCTGGTGAATGATAAAGTTGCTACTTATATTTTCATATTCCTACCCCTCAGACTATTATTCTAATGTTGGTTTCTTCAATTACTAAACATTTAAAAGTTGTTACAGTATCAATCATATTCCTCCTTAGGACATCACCTGAACTTATCCTTGGTAAAGACTTCGACTTGTTTCATTTCTCCCAAAAAGGGAACTAGGAAGAAGTCCTTTCTAATTACTCTACACAATACCCCCACAGAACATAAAATCCCCAAACATATTTATATGTTTTAAACAGATTATGCACACATGACCACCATTACTATTTCACATAAACAAAATATGAGATTGTTTACCTTTCTTCATTACTGAGACCATCTGGTGAAGTCAAACCTAACACATATCCACGATCATATAGAGGTGTGTTGTGGCTATCCCAAGCAGCGAAGCTATTGTTCTCCGGATTCCTTGCTTGATTTTCTATCCAGAAAGACTACAATAAAAAAAGACACAACAGAACAAATCAACATAATAGATCAAACAATGAAAAGCAAATGACTTAAAAGTACCATTGTTATCAATTATTTTAGTGAATGATGATACAAAACAACTTGTTAAATTTAGTTGCTGTCAAATGCAACAACCATAAATATCAAAAGCACCCATTAGGCCAAACCACTAATTCCTTGTATTTTGCATAACTAAAACCAGAGTGAAGAAACTTATAACAGAAGCCACACTCAAATCATAGGAAAGTATTATAGAACCTGGAAATGCAAATAATGTTCCAACAACAGCATAGGTGGATCAAACCATGCATTAAAATCTTGTATCAAAGAAATAACTCCACTAGGTTAATCACTGCATTTCAATTGAAAAGGAAAATAACAAGGTGCAACCCATGCACACGCAACTGCACATGCACACACCCTCGCACACACACAGAGAGGGATAAATGAGAACCTAGTATCAGAAAGTTACAGCCTGGTCTTCTCAGTCCATAAAGTTCAAATGGAATGGAAAAGTTAGATAATTACCACTGCAGAGGACTTCTCAATGCCAACAGACAGTGCAGGAAAGTAGGTCTCCTCACCAGATACCATTACTTCATTCATATCCTGAAAATTTAGAAAAGCAAAGTTCAGACCAGTATGATTAGCTCCTTCAGAAAAGTAACAAGTAATTGGTTGTGATGTAGGACAAATATAAGAGATATTAACTAGTAACTAAAACTCACAGAAATTAGGAAATATGGTTAATGTTAAGCTGCTAGAATATCAAATTTCAGGTCTGAAATTCAGCTTGGAATGTTGAAATTTTAGAATTGATATAGCTGACTTTTTAGGGTTTGATTGTTGGAAATTTAAGCTAAATTTCAGGGTTTAATATGACTGAAATTTAGGCCTAATGTGGTTAGAATTTAGGGTTTAGTTGTTGGAATTTTAGGTTAGAATTGCTGGAATTTAGCGAGGAACACAAATAATGGAGGTTAGGAAACTAGAAATCACTTCTAGTGTCTAAGAATTACCTTAGAAGAAAACATCACACCTTCAAATATAAACAAAATAGGACAATATATCTAACTTATTATTATTATTCCTATCTAAAAAGGAAAACTTAGCATAAGGTAGGTTGTCCTCGCTATCACTTCAATTCTCATCCTTCATCCCACTAAATTAAAGCTTGTGGTTGACTAATTTGCCCTATTTTATTTCGTTTATAAACTCTGAGCTCTTTTGTGCCAGGTTGCTTCACACAAAACACTTGCATACATCTAGTTTTCAGTAAGAAAGAAGGTTTGCATACATCTAGTTATCATAGGAGCACATATCCTATTGCTTATCCGGTTAAGATTTACAGTAATTAGAATGACAAAAAGAGAGATGCCTTCACTTGGGAAAAAGAAGCCATAGCTCCCACCACAAAAACATGTCCACATAGCATAATCTAGGCCCAACTCCAGAGGCAAAACTCTATGTATATGATTATCTACAGATTGGATAGACAGAACATTATAGAATTACTTCAGATGAAGAACCATGTTGTGTGTGCCACTCTGACCATTGTTGCAACAGCTCTTCTAGCTTTCGTTTGCTAGCCCTGTGCAAAAGTGAGAGAGAAACCATGAGAATTCAAGCTCATTCTGGTTGGATACGCATTGCCTAAAGAAATTGCAAATTGAAACACTTAAAGGAAAAAAAAAGAACACAAAATTAGCCAACTTGTAGAGAAAATTTCCATTCTAACCTGGTTAAGGAATTATATGCAATATGCACAGAAGGCTGCTGTTCATCATTAGTCATTCTTGGTCTCTTAACACCCGATACAGCTGAGATTGAATTATGGAAAGTGTAACAAAGAATCATGAAATAGTTTTACAAGGTAAAGGATTCTCATCATAGCACTTTGTTGCACTGCGTACGTGTCTTGAAGCCTATTTGACTCTTCATATTCAAGAAATAAATATGATGAAAATGGAGTGCTGAAGAAAGAGTATACAATATAAGGTGTTGAATCAGGATACAACCAGCATCCACATTGGAGGTATGTTTTAGTCTTTTATTTTGAATAACGGGGGAATTTTCTTCAGCATTGTCAGGCAGTTTAATATTCACTTGCATGACAGGAGAATCAACCAAATCCATGTCAACCTCTTCTTGCACATCTTCCGCTTGCACATCAAGTCGCTTGAGCACCAACCTATCTTGATCTAGATTGCTTTCCTCTCTTTCACTGTCACCTACATTATGCCTCAACCTCTTCATAGTTGTTGCGTCTTCCTCAGTTCCAATCCCATGTTCATGGAGACCTAAATCTTCGGAATCAGTTGCTCCTTCTTCAGTTCGGATATCAACTTTACTCAGACCCAATTCCTTCACAGTAGCGGCAACTTGTTCATTTTCTCCACCAACTTCATTGAGACCAATATTCATTCCACCCATCGTTTCAGCTTTGTCGTCACAATTACTAGGTTTAGATTCAGATTCGGGTGACCCCAAATTAGATTTGCAAAATTCACCATCCTCACTTCCACCACCTCCAGAATTGCTAGAAGCAGGGAGTCTAATCATATCTTCAGTTCCCATTATCAGGTGGAACAGCAGACAATCTTGTAACAAGTCCACTTACCAAACTAGCCTGCAAGAGGTTATATCAGAAAAGAGCCAACACCAAACATTCTTAACGAAGAAAACAAAAAACAAAACAAAAAAGTCTACCATAAACAGTCAACGACAATCCTCAGGGTTCTAAACGAGAAAACGTATTCATATCACACAAATCATAAATCAAATACTCACCGTGTTCCGAACGGCTCAACAGCACGCTAATGCTAATGCTAATACAAATAAGCAAAAGAAACAAACTTGGGAAAAATCATAGCCAAAGCACCAAGATTTGGGAGTACAAACTAAACAAGTAGGTTGGAGCTTAACTAAACTAATCCCGAAGGAATCATTCTTAAGCACCCCAAACGAAACTAGGGTTAGGGTTTCTTCTTACCTTACAGGACCCAATTTCTCCGTTTCAATGCGATTCCAAAGCTATTTGCTTGCGCTTTGGAAGATAACTATTTTTCTTTTTTTATTATTATTTCTTTTAATTGATATTTACTTGTCCTAAACTGTTTTTAATTCCTTAATAACATATTTTATAGCTAAACCGAACAAACTGTTATTTTCTAACCGATTTTCAAATATTCCATTGTGTGTGAGATAATAAATTTTATTATTAAATTAAAAATTGAAATTAATAAATATTTATATTTATTTCTAAAAAAAGAGAACCAAATTCTAATTTTGTTATTGATTAATTATTATTTGGCAGTTGAAGTCATTAAAAAATTAAATACTAAAAACTTGAATATTTAATTACAGAAATATTTTAAAAAATATATATATTCCACATGTTTAATAAAAAGTTGAAATTACTATTTTGTTTTATTTTTTTAAAAAAATAAATAATGCTTAACTTTAGCCCAGAAATAGAAATAATTAAAAATTTAACTGACCAGTTCAATTATAAAAATTTTGAATATATTAATCTTTTGATTTGTGATTTACTCTAACTCTTGTAATTAAAATAATTAATTTATTAATTAGTCAGTCAATTTTTTATATTAATTAATAAATTTTTATAATAAAAATAAATAAATAAAATTTAATTTTACAATAATATTTGTTGATAAGTAAAGAAAGTTTTTTAATTATATTTTAAAAAATTCAATTTATTTAATTTTGAATATTTTTTAAATCTTAAAACTTTTATTATTTTGTTGTGATTTTTAAAATATTGAAAAAAAAAAGACCTTGATATGTAACAAACATGAAACATTTGCAAGCACAGACAGGGAAGAAGCAAGAAAATGGAAGCCATTGACAAAGAGCGAGAGCAAATAACTAGTTAGGTTGTAAGGTTTTAAATTACGGATTGCATATTATACTGCGATTGTTGAGTAAATTGCGATGACGATCTGAATCGCAACCGGAATTTCCAGCAGAAGAATATAAATCTGCAGAACTTGATAGTTCACTGTAGAATCTAATTAGTTGATGAGAGTGCATTTCTTCTCTTCAACCAGGAGCTTGTTCTTCCACCACTTGGACTGGACTGCACCATTTCCCAACCTGAACTCACGTGTCCTGAAGAGCTTGGTGCTGACTCTGAAGGAGTCCTGAAAAAAGTCTCATCATCACTTGAACTTTCCACCTCTACAGGGGCTTTTCCCTTTTCCAGATACTTGGCTGCTGCTGAGTAATTCTTTTCTTCAACAACATTCCAGGTCGATTCGGATTCACTGCTGCTTTCCCTCGAAGATGTGTCACTAACTGTATGAAAAATTGTGACATTCTCTTTTCCAGGACTCTGATACGAGTAGCTCCTGGTTTTCTCATTATATAATGGAATGATAGATCTTGACTTCAGGTTTCTGCCATCCCTGCCCAAGCTGTAAGTTGTCAAGAGCTTCCTCTGAATGCCATCTCTTTCACGTACCAAAGTTCCTAGTTCTTCAATTGCTTCATGTGCCACTGCTTCCTGTGCTGCCTTCTCTTGGATTTCTGTGATTGTCCGATCAAATGCTTTCTTCTTGAGTTGGAGTGATCTCTGAAAGTTCAACGTTCTAAGTAAACGTAGAGCAATGGAACATTATCCTGCAAACTCTATCCGACTCAGAATGCATTTTATTACTCGTTTTCGTAGAAAATCTCCCAAGCCTTGGCCTTGAAGCTTCTTTTTCCTCCAGAATATGCAACAAAATCGTACAAGTCCAGCCATAACTACCAGGACCAGAGACTCAAATAGAAGGAACACCAATATGGTCTTGTCATTACCTGGAAAAAGATTCCTGCTAATCACATTCCTACGGTATCGATGAATCATAGTTCTGTAATATGGGATTCTATCTTGCCTGTATAAACATTAAGATTCTTGGGCCTCGTTTGTGAGCAGGTAGAGACAAGCTTCTCATCTGGAGAGAAACAAGTGGTTAACATGCAAATCATATAACATTTACTGAAATTATTCTCGAAACTCATGTCAAGAACTTGTACATTTGTTGCGGCATGACAGTGGATTGCCTGTCCCTGCATCATTTGAAAAAGACTATGAAGTAATTTGGCATTAATTGTCATCTTCAGAGTCAAATTACACAAACATAATGTTAGAAATTCTTCTATATGCTTTTGCAAGTAGAATCTCACCCGAAGCAGCAAAAAAACACAGGAGGATTCCCTCGTCAACTGCAAAGTTTTGCAGGTCGCTCTGCGACAGCAGGTCTGAGGATCGACCTGTGAGTGTCAACAATTGAAAGTTTCCATAGTTAATTTGTAAGTAAACCTTCTAGTAATGGAATATAGAAGGAATATGAAATCCAAATATCGTAATATAAAGTTTGAGATGAACCGTGGTTGACATTACCAGGATAGCTTTCAGACCAATAAAATGTTCCAGTTGCTGGAACCAACAAGGTGAAGACTGCGCCTTTAGGTCTCATTGCTGAGATCCAAGTATAGTCATAAAGTTTGTTGCTAGTTTTTCCCTCCATCTGTGTCTGAGAAAAGTAAACAGCGTAGCCGGAGCAATCAAGATATGGACTAGTTTGCACAACATAATCCAATTCAGAGGCTTTTGTGAATTTTCTTAGCTCCCCAGCCGGTGAAATCGAGTACAGAAATCCATCCACTGAACTGATTGATATCCACCCTGCCATAGTCGTGTATATAAGAAAAGATTACTAATAGTACATGCTAAAAGGATAGGCTTAACAAAAAGTCTGGGCTGGCATACTCCTAAGTCACACACAAAACTTGAGTTTACCAAGCTCAGGCTGGTAAAAAAATTAGGCTGAGGCTGGACTTCAGGTTTGAGGTTGTTTGACTCAATTCGACTCGAATTTAGCCATCCTAATCCAAACTAAATCTATTTGACCCAAATCTGAGTTTTTATCTCTCTTCTTTTCTAATAGGTTCAAGCTTCGATCTTGAACCCACTTTTTTATAACTTAGATCAAACTCTGGACTCACTCAGAATTACGAATTAATGCCTGGACCCGAGCCAAGTAAATTGTCATCCCTACTTTGAGGTTACAAAAGAACTACAAAGCATTACAAGAGGGCAGCTAAATGCTTCTACTGTACATATTACCATTAGAATCCACAACTGGATGACAATCTGATCTGCTTAATGGTCCGATGCTTTTTTGCCATAGAATATTACCAGTGGAGACATCTAGAGCCAACACAAGAGCCCTGGTAGGTATACTAACATATATACGGCCATTATTTCCAGGTGTAATGGTGAAGGTTTTGCCAAATGAGCTTAGATCCTGAATCCAATTAAAATGAGGGCTCCGAAGAGACAAAGAGTAAATTTCTCCTTTTGTATTTGACATCTGCAAGTTAAAGTGCATAAGCATGTAAGCTTGACGCATGTCAGAATGAGCAGCTTCTCATATCACAACAAGGCATTGCAATTGAAAATTACGAACAACCATCATTGTCATCCTAAATTGGACAGTTGAGGAATATAAGACCAGAAATTCTAGGATAATAAGCTATTCTTACATGTATACTTGCTTCACATCGATCAATAAAAGGTGCTGAATTAAAATAGCAATCGTCAATGCCTTTTCTGCATCCTATACGGTAGCCAAACTGCGAAATCACCGGTCCGGCACTCCATATTAGATGTCTTCCCATCGTGTATGCAAATAGTGCCCTTTCCTTTACGGTGATGAACACAAGTGAACTTGATGTGCTTACTGCAATACCAATAATATCACCTGCTCCTTCTTGTCCCTTTTCTGGGCCAAAGAAGACGTCTGCCGTAGGCGGAGAAGTTCCAACATCAAGAAATTTTACTTTCAGGACTCTGTTCTCTGCAATTAAATACAACTGCCAATACCATGCGTACATCAATTTCTGCAGAATTGAAACTCTCACAGCACACCAGTATTGCAATTTCCAACATAAAATGCTATATAAATTTCAGAGAACAAAACTAGACGGTATGCATAGAATTGCTTCCGTCCGCCAATAGCAGTACTTTTAATGTCAATCAGGGTCCGGTCTTGTAGAATATTATGGGAAGATCAATATGGACAAGGTAACAGAATTTCAAGCGCTTTGCTTACTTTTCCTCTCCCACCATGAACCGGGGCCATATCAACATTGCATATGTAAGCCAAACGCAAGGACCAAAATATGGAACCATTACTTAGAAATGCAAATAGGTTCCTGTCTGAACAGGTATAGATCCTGTTATCATCTCCTATCAGCGGTTTTGAAAGCCTGGAATTGAATCCTCTAGAAGGCCCTTGACCTGAAGAAGAAAGGTTCGATTTGTTGATTGTTTCCAGAAAAAAAAATACAAAGAAAGAAAAATACTGCTGTTATTATCAGTCTGCAATGCGTTATCCACCTCACAGGCAAACGCTCAAACATCTGCAAAACGTTCGATTCAACTCGAACAAAAACCCAACTTTATCGTCCAAACCAGTCAGGTTTAACTGCTTCAGGTTAAAGGCATCTAATTTAGCCAGTTCAAAACCCTAACGCAGCTCCACATTGTAACCCAATAGAAGAAAAGCAAGTTCTCATCTGGGTATGAACTCAAACGAAGAAATTCATTGAAATTCAACTAAGTCCTTATCAAAACATGCAAATAATAATTCAATGTTCAACGACTGAATCTTACGAGAGATTGAAAAGAATCTATAGAATTACCAGAAAAATTCTGGGCTTCAATGGGTGAAAAGATGAGCAAGCAAGCAAGCAATCGAACCAGCATTTGAATTGAATCAAGTGATATGAGAAGAAAGAAACAAGAAAAAGGAAACTTCAAAGTAACAGTTTTTAAGGTGTAGAACATATTGGCTTTTGAAAGTAACTGTTATTTAACCGTTTTGAATTATGGCGGGAGACATGAAAGAACAAAGTAACTGTTAGTGATGAATTTCTTCTTCTTTTTTTTCCTAGAAATAGTAATTCCTAGAGATGGCAATGAACTTGCTCGAGCTGATTATATGGTCTAAAGATGCCAAAAGGTTTGTGTTCGAATTTCCCTACCTACACTCTCTCGATCGAGCCTATTATATAAGATTTGTCTAATGCAAAGTATCCGATTGACGTAATTTGTAGACTATTGCATTAACCCATAGGTTTATCTAGTGCATATCTAAAGGATAGCAGCTGTAGATTCCTTCGTTTTAAAAAAAAATAGATGTGACTTAAATTCAAACTGAATTAATTAAATGTGACTTAATCTAATAATTTATTATAATTATTTTAAATTATTAATTTAATTCAATTTTAATTAGTTAGAGATGAGTTAAGTTACCAATATTTAATTAGTTCACATTTATTTTTGTATGTTTTATTGATATGTTTTAATTGAAGTATGAGAAAAAAAAAATTTAAACTGAAAATTCGGAGAAATTTGTTCGAGAATTTTAAAGATAAGATGATTTATTAAAATATAAAGGAGTTATATATTTTTTATCCTATTTTAAATTATGTATATAAATTCAAATTTATCATTTAGAATTTTTTACATGTTATGATAAAAACAAAAATAAAAATTATTAATTTTATAAATATAATAGTTTAAAAGTCATCATCATCGAGCTTATCATTAAATTACTCTCCATAGCATCTGGTCTTCTTCATGAATTACTCAGGAGTTCATTTTTGCGACTAGGATGGGACTTGATTCCACATGATTGTGTTGATCACTCCATTTAAGGAAAGCATAGCTTTTGTCCGAAGTCAATCTCTTCCTTTCAATTTCCAAGTTCAACGCGTAATGATTGTGAACCGCAAGTGCACGGTTCTCGAAGTGAGTAATAAATCGGGAAGAATCGAATCGTGTCCACAGGGATTATGAGAAAGTTCAAATCGATGTTAGGGCTAAATGAGCAAATGGATGTACCAATTTTGTGTTTATAATGATTAATAATTCATAGATTGATGTAGAAACGATTAAGAGTTAGAATGAGTCATAACATAGGGTTGAAAGAAGTGCAGAAAATTGATTGAGTTGGCCTCACACAATAACTTAAGCTATTGTGGTAAAATGGTTACTTAATAACCCTCGTAGAGTATGTTCTCGAATACCATCAGTATGTTCAGGAATATGCCCTATGAGAGTGGGGTGCTACATGATCAGCTTGTTTATAATCTTTCTATTTCATCATAAGTGGATACTATATGGACTGAGATCAATGATGAAAAGATTGACAAATATCCTCACATCCAAGTTTATACTCACTTGGGCACAAGTTATAGAATCCAATCTTACTATACATGTTATGATGCCCTTCAATATCCTTTTCTATTTCCTCGTGGTGAATCTGCACGAGATCATGAAATTAAGCGATTGATTTCAAAGAGAGACATAAGCAATGTTTCAGGTGAACGATGTAATGTTAATTTCGACTCTTTTATTGATCCATCTGAATTGTTCACTATGAAAAACAGAGGCAAGTTTGTCTTTTCCTTTTTCATTTTTACAGTATTGTCTGATGTCACCATTTTATTTATCGAATTTATTTGTTTAATTATTAGTTGTTGAACAAGAATACTGTGAAGATGGTACTGTCTCTACTGAAGAATACTATTGTTATCAATGTTTTAAAAATTGGACCGGACATCGAACCGATCAAAGGAAAATTTTAAAGTTTAGAGGTTCCATCAGTGGAGAATCGCTATAAAACCGGTATATAATAAATAAGAAGTAAAACTTATAAGAATAAGTAACAATAACATATTTTACTGAAATAAAAAATACATCAATGTTTATTATTATATAATGAACTAATAATAAATAAATATGAGTCTAATATAAAACTTAAAATAACAATAAAAACAAAATTGTATTTTTTGGAGGAGCTTGCATCTCCTTATCATCAAAAGCTCCAAATTCTCCAACATTATTTAAAGATTCGTAAACTACACTGTTAGGATATATGTTATATATCTAAGTAATTAGGTTTGGCATTATTTATTAATTGAACATATAAGATATTAGTTGGATAATGACTTGGATTCAAAAGCTATATGGATAATCTTCTATTTGAAAAAGAATCCTATCTTAGTTTGAAGTCTATCTTGAGAGGGGTTGTGATATATCATGTGTGTGTGAAGTTTAGGTGTTCAAAAACGTTTTTGGATGTGAGATAATGTTGCTGGAATTTTTAAAAAGGTGTGGCCAAGTGCAAAAAATTAAGTGTTGTAGTGGGCATTAATTACATATGGATAAAATAAAGCTTACGTGATTTTTGTGGATTGAAGAAAACGAACGGATTTGGTTGTTGTGTGTTTGGTGTAGGACTCTTCTTGCTTGAGGGTGTTGGTGTCATGCACATCTCTAATTAACAGCTACGGTGAATTTCTTGCATTGTGAAATAGTAGTTGCGGTGTTGTGCGTTTTGTGGTTAATCAAGAAAGATATACAGTTGCAATATTACATGGGAAGATAGCTGAATAAAATTTATGTGTTGAGTGAGATATATCAATAGTGTAGTGGCCTTGAGTGAGAGTTTTGGCAATCAAGATTGTAGTGGCCTTGCGTGGGTTGTGAGTTCACGTCTTTATATATATCGTGGATTTTATAAAAGGATTTGTGGGCGTTAATTGATTTAAGGCTTTGGTGAGACACACGGTTGCGTTTATGAGTGAGCATTATGAGTGCCTTGGGTATTGTGTTGGTTGATGGGTTATTATTAAAGACGTGGGTTGTTTGTTTATGTGTTCTTTGGTGGTGTGTTCCTTGCTTGATTGATAACTGTTAGATATATGTTAAATATATCTATCTTATTTTATTTTGACATATTTTTAAATTGACATCTTTTTATCAGTTTGAATTCAAATACTAGTTGGATAATTTTATAGATAGAATAGAATTCTAACTTGTATTGGAGTTGATTATGTAAGATTGCTTAAGGGCATTATGGGTTTTTTCTTATCTGCGTGGATGAAGGGTTTGCTGTTGAAATATACGTGGTTGCTATTTTGGTGAATAACTGATATAAGACTTGCAGCCTATTTTGTGAGGGTGTGTGTGCAGAGATGCGTATGAAGTGGGTGTGTTGTTTTTGTTTTGAAAAGGACCTACAACTGACTTTTGCTTGGTGTAGGTGAAGGTTTTCATTGTGAATTAAGTGGGTTTATGGAAAACATAGGAGGGCGTTGTTTTGTTTTTAAAAGGTTTTACATTGGTGGTGTAGTGAGTGTGTTAATTGGATTTGAAAAGAAACGAAGGTGTTGTTTTGGTGTGTAGATGTTGTAGCTAGAAAGTACTGCCACAAGTCTTTTTTGTGAATTAAAGGGGATTGCCGCATGTTTTAGGTGTGAATTAAGTGTTTTATGGTTTTCTGGAAAGATACCATGGTGTGGTTTTTATTGTTGAGCATTTACGGCTATGTGTGAGTAGCGTTGTGTGTGGGTGGCATCAACTGCATCTTTTTTTGTGTGAAAATAGCTTAAGTTCTTTTTGTGGTTTTCGGGTTTATGATGATAGACGATTGTTTGATTTTTGGTTGAGAGCTTTTGTGAAAACACCTACAGCTGATGTCTATGGGAGTAGCGTGAATGCTTTAAGTGTGTGGGTAGGTGTGTACTGCTGGAAATTTAAGATGTGTGGCTCTTTAAAGGGAAGCAACGTGTAAGTCTCTATTGGGCAATAAAAAGTGAATCTGCAGATTTTTGCGCCAATAGCGCAGTATGTGTCAATTGGAATTTTGAAAAACAACTGAAGCTGCCTGATTATCTTTGTGCTAGAATTTATGTGGATCATGTCAATTGGACTGAATGGTTTTGTACTGCATTTTCTTTGATATGTTATCATTGATTGGGTATTCTTGTAGCTGTGATTTTTGCAGAAGTTTTCGTGACTTGATTATAAGTTCTGCATGAATCAGCCCATTATTGTTGCAACGACTTTCAGATTTATGGAGCTGAACCTATCGGGAAGTTGTTCTTCTCTTTTATCTCAAGTGTATTATCATTTTTGTTTCTAGTTATTTTAATCACTTGAGTTGGGAGTACCGAACTGTGTTACCAAATTTTTGGTGTCATTTATTATTTCGCTTTTGATTGGTTTTGTTTTGTTTTTGCCAGAGACGATCACAGTAAAATCAGAAAGTTTGCGAAACTACTATCCCCTCTGGTTTTTCAATAACAATTAAAGGGTGCATTACATATTTTCTAAATGGGAGAGGCTTTGTATTGCTCATGTTGGACTGTCATCCTTGTGGAGTGGCTCACAGTTGGACTAATTGTTGTTATGACGACTTCCAGATTTGTTTTAGTGGAGCTGAACCTTTCGGAAAGTTGTTTCTCTCTTTTATCTTAAGTGTATTATCGTTTTTGTTTCTGAAGAATAAATGAATAAAGAACATAGGAGAATTGGAAAATTTTCTGAGTGTTTTTTATTGTACTGTACAATGTACATATATAGACTAGGAGATGAAATATAGATAGACATCAATCTTTACAAGG
>JAOSBN010000001.1:29639070-29653511 GCA_027563595.1 Erythroxylum suave | reverse complement strand
AAGATGTGTTAGGTAGAATGTGTGGTTTGTTTTAAATTTGGGGTAGTATAAATACCCCCTTAGACTTAGTGTTTATAAATGAAGCAGAAGCACTTGAAAGAAGAGTTAAGTTGAGTCTTGAAGAACAATTCTAAGTTCTTGAGTTTTTTGAAGAAAAGGGTTATTTTGTGTGTTTAATTTCCAACAGATATCATGTCCCAGCTCTTCACTTTAGACTCCGTACTGATTCCTGACAAGTGCTTTATGAGCGAAGTTCCAGATGTAGAAGGTAAGAAAATGGTTGGAATCGGATAACTAATCGGAGCTATTAATAACTCATCTGTAATTAATATTGCAGCTAATGCACCGTTACTTGAAACCTCTATCACTTGATCTGAGAGCCGAACTTGGTCGGTTTGATCACAAACAACAACTTTTCCGGCGATTTTACTTTGATCAAGCGCACCAGGAGCACAGATTGATTTGTTTGCGTGACCTTTACCGTCATAAAGTGAAGTGTTAGTGATCCTGACGTTTTGCAGGTAGTAAGATTGAGCTTCAACTTCGAAACCACTTTCTAGCTTCAAGGTAGCCGTGAAAGTTCGATCAGTAGTTGAAGCTCCAACTGTTGTGATCCATTCTGCTGCAGCTTCCACCGTGCCGTACTCACCGTCGTTACTAGCAGAACATGAAACGAAGATTCCTTTTTCCACAGCTGAAAGAGCTCCGATGGCGATAACATCTTGGTAATAATGCATCTGACCGAAACCAAGAGACATGGACAAGATATCGACTCCATCGGCGATTGCTTGGTCGATGGCTGCAAGAACATCAGGAGTTCCTGCAAGATTGTCCATGTCGGTCTTGAACAAGCCTTTGTACATGGCGATATGTGCTCGAGGTGCTACTCCTCTCGCTATGCCTCTTGCTTGTCCAAAGCAACTAGCTCCAGCCACATGGTTCCCTGCAGCTGTGGAAGCGGTGTGCGTGCCATGGCCTTTAAAGTCTCTCGCCGAGTCATAATCTTCCTCAGGTGGAGGAATCTTCAGGCCAGCTGCTTTCAACGCCTTGCTAAAAGATCGAGCTCCGATGAGCTTCTTGTTGCAGTTGCAAGAGCCAAACTGTGTGCCATTCTCACACTTCCCCTTCCATTTCTTTGGAACTTGTGGCATGCCCTTGTCACTGAAACTCTCACTTTCCGGCCAAATCCCAAAGTCGACGACTCCTATGATCACCCCATCTCCATACGAGGAATTAGGCCATAAACCGAACTGGTGATTCAGTCCAAGAAACTGGGAACTTCGTGTGGTATGAGCCTTTCCAAATGACGCCTTGTAAGTGGCAAGATGAGCAGGAGAGTTCTCAATCTCGGATAGCTGAGACTCTGTGAGCCTGGCACTGAAGCCATGCAAGGCAGTACTGTACGAATACAGCAGCCATTCTGGGTCATCAACTGGTTCAGACAAAGATTTAAGGATAGACCAGTGCCATGAATCTTGCGCCGAGAAGGAAGAAGACATATGGGAAGGATCTAATTGAATGATATATGTCTGAAGTTGTTGTTCTGATCCTGCATTGATGATTCCTGCTAATGGTAAAGTAACATCCATGGAAGCAACTGATGGGAAACGTAATTGGAGGAACTCATCTCGATTCGTTACGTAGAAGAAGATGGTTGAAATGGGTGTTCCACATTAGACTATTTATAACAGTAAAAAGGTAGATGAATAAACCTTAAAACATTTATCTAATAAGTATCTGAAAATAACAGTTGCAAATTCTTCCATTAAAAAAAAAATATCAGACAGTACATTTGAAGAAAAGGGTATTTTTGAAGACAGGTCTTTTAGAGATGGTTGATTTAGTAGAGTGATAAATATGGAGTTAAAAGGAATTTGTAATTTGCGCAAAAGGAATCAAGCTTTAGTGGGTAAACTGAGTTGGAGAATGATTCACAACCCGATGGCATTATGGGTGAGATGTCTAGTTAATAAATATTCTTTTGGTCAGATTTCCCGTTTACCTGGGAAAAAAACGAAGCTATCTTCAATTTGGAGGGCAGTTTTGCAGGGCTTGGAGATTATAAAGCGGGGAGAGATCATTGAATGTTTATAATGAGATTCAAACTAATTTTTGGTTCGATAACTGGTTAATGGTGGGTCCTCTCTTTAAATTTGCCAAAAGAGATCTTTGTGATGGTGAGAAGACCAAGTCTATCAGCCATTATTGGGTTCCAGATGTTGGGTGGAAATTCCAGGAGCTAATAGAGATTTTGCCCCCTAACATCATTGACTTATTGAAACCACTATTTCTATCACAGAATGAGAAGGATGTGGACCAAAAGGTTTGGATGCACACAAGTGATAGAGAGTACTCGGTTAAGAGTGGATATAGTTTGTTGCATGCTAATTCAGCTCCCTCACCTCTGGAAAATTTTATGGAAGATTAAGGTTCCCGAACGAATCCGGCAATTTATTTGGGAGGTGGTACAAGGGAAGATAATGTGTAATACGGAAAGGAAGAAGCGACACTTTATCTCAACTGAGATCTGTTTGTTATGTCATTTAAGGGCTGAAGATATAATGCATGTGCTTCGGGATTGTTCTCATGCTCGTGCTTTATGGGAGCTTTTTAATGTGACTTCTTTCTCTCCTCATTTTTATTCTTGTGCAGATATTGGACAGTGGGTTCAGCTTAATATTCTTCTCTTTGCTCGACAAGTAGCGGGAATTAATTGGGATATAGTGTTTGCTTATGCAGTCTGGTTTCTGTGGAAGGATAGAAATAATTATTTGTTTCAAGGAACAGGTTTAAGCGCAGAGCAGTTAAAATTGGTGACTCTTGATCAAGCTAATTGTGCCCAGAAGGCATGGCTTTCTGATCCACTGCAAAAGTTGTCAGATTCACCAAGAATATCTTTCATTGTTTGGTCACCTGAAATTTCTGAGGGTGTGGTGGTTAACTCTGATGGCAGTGCAAATGGATGTTCGGGGAAAGCTGGATGTGGTGGAGTCTTTCGTTCTCCTTTGGGCCACTGGCTGGGTGGGTTCCAGCATGACTTGGGAGTTTGTGATGCGATTGAGGCTGAGCTTTGGGGTATTCTTCATGCGCTGGAGTTTGGATGGCAACATGGGTGGAGGAAGTTGGAAATTCAAACTGACTCCGCTGCAGCTGTAGCTTTGATCTCTAATGGTGGCACACTCCCTTTTCGTCTCCGTAATTTGGCATTGAGATGCAAACAATGGTTAGCCTGTCACTGGACTGTTACTTTGAGGAAAATCTTTAGAGAAGCTAATGAAGTGGCTGACGTGTTAGCAAAGAAGGCTGTGGGTCTCGATAATGGGGTTCAATGGTTGGAAAACCCGCCACCTTTTACAAATCTTCTCCTGCAAGCTGACTTAGCTGGAATTTTGAGACCAAAGAGCATGTAGTATGGGTTAATTCCCTCATCTGTTTTAAAAAATATATATGGAGTTAAAAGGTCCTATAGTCGAATCTCCTTATCTATACTCTTTCGATCGAGCAAGTCATACAGGAGTTGTCTAGTATAAAGTACTCAGTTGATATAATTTATAGACTATTATATTAATTCGAAGATTTATTCAGTACATATCTAAAAAATAGCAGCTGTGAATTCTTCAATTAAAAAAAATAAAAACTAGACAGGACATTTGAAGAAAAGGGTATTTTTGAAAAATACAAGATGGTTATATTTGGATGTTTTTTGTTTAATAAGAGAGAATATGCTTTTTTGGGTAGTATATTATAATATGGTATATAATATGGGATTGGATGGGACATGCCAAGGTGTAGTGTTGAGGAATGACACAAATTGAGTGCTGGAGAGGAGAAGAGAATGAGAGGATAAGACTATTTAGGAGAATTTTTTCTAAAAAATTAAAAACTAGAAAGAAATTTTTGGAAACTAAAATTTTTTTCAAAACTTTCTTCATAGTAGTTATTGAATAATAATTACTATAATATTATTAAATATTAATTATTAAATAAACAAAAACATTGTAAGGCTAATTTTTAATTTATATAAAATATAACATGTTAGGTTGATTTGATTATTTTGCTATAATTACTAGAATAAACTAAATTGTCGTATGTAGATATAATAAAGCTATCTTTACTGATATTGCACATATAATATAATATAAAATATATATTTAAAGGATTAAAAAGTTACCTTATCTTTAATTTACATATCAAGAATATAAATTATGGTAATTACTTATCGCAATTTAGATTGAAATTATATATATATATAATTAAGTGGGTCTAATCATCTATAATGTATTATGTGGTTTGATGTCGATCTTTTAATAGAGTCTTATTGATGTTAAAGTTGCTCTATATATATATATATAATAATTTTATTTAAACTAACTAATAATTTCAACCTAATGATCTAAGATTTCAATTCTTCCATGTTTCCGCAGTAACATATTGTTCCATGTCCAAAATATGAAAGAAAGAGGTGTTTCCACGACTCTACCACCCAGTGAATTCTGTTCCACTTAATCCCTCTATTTCATGGCCACATATCTTTCAGGCTAAGGAATGGGAAACCTTTCTCCTATTACATGAATCCAATTTTCATTTCATCCGGAAAAAGCCATCTTTTTCTCAACAATGCCTTTGTCATTTGATCCAATAGCGTTCCGTTACGATAAGTAATTATTATAATTCTTTAATTCAAAGCCTAATTTATATTCTTGATATGTAAATTAAAGATAATGTAACTTTTTAATCCTTTAAATATATTTTTATTATATTATATGTGAAATATTAGTAAAGATAGTTTTATTATATCTTCATACGACAATTTAGTTTATTCTAGTAATTATAGCAAAAAAATCAAACCAACCTAACATGTTATATTTTATATAAATTAAAAATTAGCCTTATGATTTTTTGTTTATTTAACAATATTATAGTAATCATTATTCAATAATTACTATGAAGAAAGTTCGGACTAGGTTGGGGTTAGTCTCGGAATTTTTAATTAAAAACTTTAAGTTAGTGTGAATTTAATTGGATCTGAAAATTTTAAAGTTTAGTTGAATCTTATTAGATTTAAAATAAATATATTTTAATTTTTAAAAAAATTAAAAGTGATTTAGTTTTACTTAAGACAACAATGTTTTAAGTAAAACTACTTAATTATTTTAGTTGACTGCATTAAAAAAATATTGTGGATGCTTTTTAAACATCAATTTGCAGGCGCAAAAATGTAGTTTATGTGGATGGCATGCATGACCTCATGGAACGCCATTTCTGACTATTTGAGCGGTCGATAGTTCCATCATATTCGTTGATAAGATGGTATTGGATTGAGCTAGGATCCTCTTAAATTATTTAGTTAGATTATAAATTATATATATATATATATTAAGACATACATATATATATTATAACACATACAAAAGATAATAATCGTCACTGTAGATTTCACATAAATGAAAAATGAAAATAGTTTGTATCAATTAAAAAGTATATATTAAAAGCATCAATCAATGACTCTAATTCGACATATAAGTGAAATAATATCGTTTTGATTATGTTTAATAAAAATATTGATTTACTTAATTAATTCTTTAGTTATGAAATAAAATAATAATATTTTATTAAAATCAAACTGAAAAATATCATTATTTAAATATAAATTCGAACTAAATTCAACTCAATTCAAATTTAACATAGTCGGATTAAATCAAACTCATTTTGTCATTTTTTAAAATGAATTATGAGGGGGTAAAATATGTATATTATTGTAACTAGATAAATAAAAATTCAATGACTATCACGCCGAATAATTTGGCTTAAATGCTGAAGACTACTTAAATTTAATAATAACCATCTGCTGACATTTTACCATTCTCTCTTAATTTAAGCCTCACTAAAAAATAGACGTCACCCTTGAACATCTTTGCCTCAAAATAAATTAAATAACTACAATTTGGTAGAAGAATATATATTATATATATACATGCATGAACTTGGTCAAAATTTAAAAAATTTGTTTCGTGGAATATACTTACATTGGATCATATACATATGAATATGTTATTTTTCTTCTTTGAATGAACTTATAAAGTAAGAATAAGCGACTATAATCAGAAAATTTAGTATTTATATAAGGTAAGGCTCTCTGGTTTCTTTTTTTTTTCAGCGGAAAGGAAAACACTAAATACATAAATTAACTCGACCCGCGGCGATAAATCGCCCCTTGGTTATCAGACTGGAGAAGATCCAAAAGAGCAGGTGGGGCTTCAATCAGGACATGGAGCCCTAGCCTTACTAGCAATGCTAATTTTGCCAATCTATCTGCACATTGATTTCCTTCGCAATACCCGTGCATAAGTTGGACGGTCCACTCCCGATCCAACATCTCTAGAATACCCTGCACCAGAGGAAAAGTATCAGTTAGAGCCGGTTGCGAGGAGGACAGAATATTAATAATCTCCAATGAGTCCGTCTCAAGAACGACATTACAGTAATCTCATTCCCAAGTAAAGTGTAACCCTTCAGACACTGCTCGTAGTTCGGCTATTAGTGGAGTGCAGTAGCCTATGTTTGTCAAGAAGCCTCCGCACCAAAGTCCTGAGTTGTCTCGAATTAATCCGTCAGTTGCACCTAGACCCAGGCCTCGTTGTACAGCTCCGTCTGTATTTAGTTTGATCCAACCAGCCAGCGGTGGACTCCACCATACTCCTTGTCCGACGGGCAAGCTCGGAGTACGAATGACTTGTGTGGTCACCTTCTAAGCTTCCACGATCCATCGCACATAGTCAAGGATTATATGATCGCCGTGGGCGACCATAAGAAATGCTCATCAAAAGTGCTCTTGTTCTGCCATTGCCATAAAAACCAACATGATGTACCAAAAATGGTGGCCCAGGCCAGCATCTGCTGATGAGAAGTGCTTGTGATATTAGAATGGATCCAAGTGATCGCATCCTGGAGGAAGAAACTCGTCGCCAGAATGCCGGGTTAAGCTTGTGCCACAGGGTTATCCCCCAGGCGTAATGCATAACCGCATGCAAGGCGGTCTCTTCCTGGCCGCAGTACTGACACCTGTTGTTCGTTGTGAGATGGCGAACAACTCTTTAGTGATTAGTGAGTAGCTCGTTTTGGGCTAGCAGCCAAAGGAAAGACCAGATGCATTGTGGAACGGCCCATTTTCAAATAGCTGGCCAGATCGGCAGTTAGGGCCCGGAAGACCAGCCAGTAATTAAGTTATAGGCAGAGGCTACTGTGAATACCCTAGAGGGACCTGGCCCCCAGGCAAATTGATCGTCGCCCCTGGCCAAAGCAGGAGGGTATATATTGGCATTTTGCCGACATATCGAAGGGGGAAGATAGCATTGGATCAGGTCCCAGTTCCAGCTCCCCTCCTCGTCCACATAGTCGATGAGTTTATGCTGGTGAAATTCATCTGGAATGGGGGAAGCGAGGACATTGACTAGTGGTCCCCAATTGGGTAACCACGGGTCCTGCCAGAATCGTACCTATCTACCATTCCCAGCTTTCCAGCAGATTCCTTGCCGCACGAATTCCCATGTGGCTGCAATTCCTCGCCATATTGTCAAAGCCCGTGATTTTGATAAGGTTTGTGGGATTTGTTAAAAGTTGAGTCGATATTTAACCCGTAAGACTTGAACCTAGAGTACGGAAGGCCTGGTCAGTAGTTCCCACCCTAGCTTAGTCAAAAGCGCATCATTGGTTGCACAAACGCCTCGAATACCTAAGCCTCCAAGCTTCTTAGGACAACATATTGTTGCCCAGTTAACCAGATGAATATTGCGGGGACCCACTACTGAACCCTAGATGAATGTCCTCATAAGTTTTTCTATGTCATCACAGAGTTGCCTAGGCAATTTGACCGTTTGCATCGTGAAGATAGGAAGCAAAGCGATCACGGATTGTGTTAAGGTGATACGGCCCGCCAAAGACAACTGGCGTGCTCGCCAACCAGCAAGTTTTTGCTACGCTCGATCTAGGATGTATTGATAGGTAGATCTTTTCACCCATTCATGGATCAATGGTATTCCGATATATTTGCCCAAAATTTACATGCTTTGGAGCTGGAGTACTTGGCTTAGACGACGTGTCTGCTCCGAAGAAATATTTTTGGAGAAGTAAATATGAGTTTTCGCACAATTCACTTTTTGTCCGGAACAGTGGCAGAAGGTCTCCAAAATGTTCAATACCTCCACCAATTGCACTTCCATCGCTTCACCAAAAAGTACAAGGTTATCCGCAAAGGAAAAAGGTGGGAGATACTAGGCCCCGTCCATCCCCATGTAAAGGATTTCCACCATCCCAGTGCCACCGCATTAGAGATAAAGTAACTCAATCGTTCCATGCATAAGACAAATAAGTAGGGCGAGTTTTCCCTAAGTGGTTGTTGTTGTATTTTATTATATCCTAGATGTAGTTAAATATAATATTTTATATTAATATTTTCATAATTTTTATAACAACCTAAGTCAATGTTTTTAAAACCAAACTGACCAGTTTGAAGGAATAAATATTAACCGACTTAATTTTTAATCTAATTTAAATTAATAACCTCTTATAAAAAGAAATCGATCGATTAAATAATAAACCGAACGACAAAAAACTGGCCCAAAAATCGGCCAATTCTTGAAACACCCATAAAGCGGTCAGAAAATTTGTCAAAACGTGGGGTTCACGGGCAAATTTTACACACCAACCCATAAATTCTCTGAACTTGCATTAATTGCTTAAGAATGCGACTAATGCTTCACCATGTAAGTGCAGTACTTGAAGTTGTTCTTTATTTCAGTGTTGCAAATTTTTTGCGTCAAAGTTTTTACTTTTTTTAATTCTTTTATACAAGTTAATTATTAAATTATATTTTTAAAAATTATATTTTATTTATCTCTTTATATTTTAATTAAAATCATAATTTTTAAAAAATAAATTACTATTTTTATTTATTTAATCTCACTAATAAATTGTATTTGTCAAATTTTAGGTTCTTTATTTATCTCTTTATACTTTAATTAAAAATTTTAAATTATTATTGTTAAAAACTAATTATTATTTTCATTATAATTGTTTTAATAAATTAAAATATTAATTAATATATAAAAGTAATTTTCCTTAAGATAATTTAAGAATGCGTTAAAATATAATATTTAAACGATAAATAATTATGTTTAAAGGATATTAGAAAAAGTTAAAATAAGGTTAGTCCTTTTATTCACTTCCTTTAAACATATTTCAACTTTTATTAGTTTGTAAATAAATGATAATATAAAAACATAATTTTTGTTTTAATTGTTATTTTAAAATTTTGTTATATTCAATCTTAGTTTAAATTATTAGATTTATTACGTATTAATAGACATTATTAATACATTTTTATTTTAATAAAGTATTTTATTTTGTTTTATTCTATATTTTATTTTTTCTTATAATTTTAATTCTTATTTTGATATTTAAAGAGTCGTCAAATCAGCAATTGTCTTTGTGAATTATTTCAGAGATCTGAGGGAAGTAAAGAAATGAAAAGTGAAAACTTTGATCAGCGGAGGAATTTATGGAAACATAAAGCCACCCTACCACGAAAAGGAAATACTTCAGCTACACGGCCAATATGTGAAATTTTATCTATTGATCACTATTCAGACAATACTTACTCAAGATTATGACAATAGTAAGCAAGTACAACTTAAACAAGAAATACCAACTTTAAGAGTCTATCGGCTGCGTTTGGATCTGTGGTATAGTAGGGATAAGTATTTATCTATCACAGTTTTTAAACGTAATCACATATTTGAATTTGCGTAAATAATCGGAAGTTTGAAAAAAGTGTGATGCGATTGTAAAAATCAATAAACAGAACGAAGATTGTGGTAGAAAACTGCTTCTGCGGTAGAAATTTTACTTTTCGTTAATAACCGTCACTATAAGTATTATTTTCCATTATACCCTTAATTAATATGACTAATAATATATTTTTATGAAATATTTATTTACTAAAATTATTTTCTTTATATTTTCTTATTTTAATTTATAATTTTAAATTTATACTACCAATAATATATTTTTAATTATTTATACAAAAATTTATAGTTTATTAAATTAATAGACTTTTTAATCATTTTATGTTTTTTCAACAACCGTAATCGTACTTGTCAAACATATATTTTCATATTTTAGCAATTACCAAAACAACAATTCTAAATACATAAGTACTTATTAAGAATAAGTATTTATCATTTCAACAGGTTATCAACCGTTACCGCTCCTATAAAGTAAGCTATAATAACCCAACGAAACTATCCTTTGCAAATACCTGTTCTTAAGGCCAACATAAGATTACCTCAATAATGCCAATAAGAAATTCTCACGCTTACTTCCTTTTATAATTTATATTTTTTATTTATTATAAATAAGTTTTATAATAATTTAATATTAGTCGGAAAATAATGGCTTAGATTTGGTTGTGTGAGATCCTATGTGGATCTGCACATGATACGATGTTATCGACCGAAACAGAGATCCTAAGACGCTGGAAGGTTTTAGCCACACGTTTCGTACGTTGATAGCACAAGTCTTTGTCCTCTCGTACGTGGACTGAAAACGGCGGTTTCATATAGTCTTCGGGTCCACCTCGACCCATTATTCTTAGGCACGATTTATAAAATAGTTTAAATAATTGTTTTTCTAAATCGGATTATTAAGATGTAAATAAAAATCTCGATCTTTAAACTGAGTTGAAATTCAAAATTTTGAAAATACTAAATTTTGTTTTATTCTATCAATATGCAATTATATAGTTCTATATGTTTAAAAATAAGCATAAAAAATATTATTGAAATGTAACGTAATTTTAAAAATTAACAGGACTAGATTTTTCATAATTAGTTCTTTTTTATTTGAATTATTGTCATCTATATTCAGTTGAATTATGAACAAGCAGGAACCTAGAGAGATCTGATAGTACACAGTCTTATCCTAATTTAATAAAAAGACTGTTTCCGATAAACCTACATACAATGTGACACCAAGATATTACAAAAAAGTCAAATAAACACAAAAAATGTATAAAAAAAAAGTAGCATAAAATAATAATAAATAATTAAAATAAAATAACAACAAGAAAAAGAAAAATGGTTACAAATCTTCGTTAGGTGATGTAAGTTTGGAAAACAAAGTTATTAAAAAAATGGAAGGACAAACATATGTGATATACTGCAATGTTGTGCTTGTACCTCATATGTTGCAAAGTTCAGCTTACTGTTTATCGAATTGTGTCTATCATCCTTCTACAAGGGTCATGCTAATTTGTTCTGTATCATTCCAATTTTATCAGATTTCTCCAAAGCGACAAATAGCAGCTATTGCGTCATGATAATTAAAGGCTAATTAGCTACTTTAAGTTAATGATTTAGTTTTATACAAATTACTTAGACGAAACAACGAAACACTACATCATTTTATTAATAATACAAAGATGAGTTATGTAATAATACAATAATATTATAAAATAAGAATAATTAAAAATTAAAATAAATAAAAATCTAATCACAAAAAATTAATGTAATTAATCCTTAAATTTTATGTTACTTCTCATTATTGCTTTTGATTTTTTCACTTTAAAATTAAACAATTGCAATTAAGTTTGAGTTAATTAAAAATGTATTATTCATATATAAAACCTTTCAATCAAAAAGATTGATGGACATGAAATGAAAAAAATACTTAAAATTAAAAAATATAATATTTTAAAGAATATATAATATAATATAAATAATACGTTTAAAAAATTAAATTGTCTTTAATTTATATATTAAGAGATATAGATTATGTTTTGTATTAAAGAATTTTAATAATTGCTTATGGTAACTTATATATTATAAGCTGGTTTCAACAATTTTTTAAAAATATATAAGTTATTATCATTTATTTTATGTGGTTGTTCTCGATCCGGTCCTTCTCGGAAATTATCAAACTTGGCATGTTCTGAATAATTGAATTTGAGTGCTTCTTCGTCCCCACTTCCTACTCTACGCACCGTGTCTAAACGTTAAACATTATGGTGACAGTATGAGAAGGATCCGCGATGAGTTGTAATGCGTCCGAACCTATTTTACATTTGAACCTAACGTGAAGTTACAGTGACAAGACACACTCCGTGGACTTGCAAGTCAAGTATTTGTCTGAATTCCATTTGTTTAAACAAAATATATTATAACTAATTATAACAAATTATTTTAAATTGAAATATCATGTAAATAATATTTTATTAATTTATATTTATTATTTATGTGTAGGTTATTTTATTGTTATTTATTTAATGTAAATTTAAGAAGAAATGATGTTAAAGATAATTAATTTTTAATGAGTTTATCACATACCTTTTACTTTAATTATATATAAAAACAATTATTAGTAATATGTTTTATTTATTAAAATTTATTTTTATTATTTAATGAATCCCAAGCACTATGTTCTTTGCTGCGTAAAACCTCACCTATTCAGACAATGATGGGTTGTTTTGATCCAATTTCTGAGGTTGTGCTGCTTTGCCTTCTGTTCTTGTTCTTGCTGCTAGAAACTGGCAAAGCTTTATCAGACCAAAATGAACAGCTCCAAACTTACATCATTCACTTGGATCATTCCCAAAAGCCTGACTCCTTCTCAACACATCATGAATGGCATCGATCAATCCTGACTTCGTTGTCGAACCCTCCTCCTCGTGGTGATGATAAGGAAGCTCTCCTCTATTCCTATGAACATGTCTTGCATGGCTTCAGCGCCAAGCTCACCAAGTCTCAACTCTCCGAAATTCAGAACTCTCCTGCTCATATTGCCACTCATAAGGACTCCTTCGTCAAGCTAGCCACCACTCACAGCCCTCAGTTTCTCGGGTTGAACCACAAGAACGGCCTGTGGCCAACTGCTTCTTACGGTGCAGGTGCAATCATCGGAGTTGTCGACACAGGAATTTGGCCAGAGAGTGAGAGCTTTAACGATGATGGTATGCCTCCTGTCCCTGAAAGATGGAAGGGTCGGTGTGAGTCGTTTAGTCCATCGTTGTGCAACAGGAAGCTGATCGGAGCTCGAACTTTCTCCAAAGGGCTTGTCAGCGAAGGGTCCAAAGTCCTCCCGGAGGTGGATTACAACTCTGCAAGAGATTTCTATGGACATGGTACACATGTTTCTTCAACAGCCGCCGGAAATTATGTGAACGGCGTAAGTTACTTCGGTTATGCTCTAGGTAAGGCCAGAGGTGTAGCTCCTCGTGCACACATAGCTTCGTACAAGGCTCTTCATGGCAGGTTCGGTTCAATCGTCGACATTCTTGCCGCCATTGAAGCAGCAATCACCGATGGAGTCGATATACTGTCAATGTCTCTTGAATATAAACCTGTCGATTACTTTAACGATCACGTGGCTATTGGCTTTCTTAAAGCCATCGAGAAAGGGATTTTCGTGGTCGCTGCAGCTGGAAATAATGATGATTTGTTGACAAGTCCTTTCTACAGAGCTCGAAATGGAGCACCATGGATCACCACTATCGGAGCAGCCACCATTGATCGGAGCTTCAAAGCTGTATTGAAACTGAAAAAGGGCAAAGCTGTCGAAGGAATATCTTACTTCCCACAGAGCATTTTCATCTCTGACACTCCCTTGTACTTTGGAAGACTTAGCGAAGCTGAATCAAACTGCCTCCCTGGTTCACTCAATCCTAGTGAAGCTCACAGGAAGATAGTGGTCTGTAACGTTAGCTTAGTTATACCCATCTACACGAACGACCAAGTAAAAGAGCTTGCAAGAGTAGGTGCAGAGGCAGGCATTTTCGTTGCAGAAAAGATAGGGATTACAGCTCCAAGTCCGTTCTACACCATTCCCACCATGATCGTGCCTGCGTCAAGCTTGGAGGATTTGGTTAGAGAACAGAAGGTGAAAAGCTTGAAGTTCGTGACAACTGAATATCACACTAAACCAGCTCCTGAAGTTGCGGAATTGTCATTAAGAGGGCCGTACCAATTTAGTCCAAATATCTTAAAACCTGACATTGTCGCTCCTGGAGTGGACATTCTGGCAGCGATGGTCCCTACTGTTCCGGTCACAACTCTGGGAAGGTACGGTCTGACCACTGACTATACTATAATGTCAGGCACATCAATGGCGACACCCCACGTCGCCGGAGTTGCCGCCATGGTTAAAAACGTCCATCCTCAATGGAGCCCGGCGGCGATCCGATCAGCTATCATGACCACTTCTTATGTTACAGATAACACCGGAAATTTTCTGCTAGATCAGCTGACGAACTTTTCCGCCAGTCCTCTGGCTTATGGAGCTGGTCATATCGACCCGAACAAAGCCATAGATCCCGGACTAGTCTATGACCTGAGCTTCGATGATTATGTTGGCTTTTTGTGTGGATTAGGGTACAGTAAAAAGGAAATGGA
>JAOSBN010000001.1:29547178-29563067 GCA_027563595.1 Erythroxylum suave | reverse complement strand
AATAGTTCATTTACTTTATCTATGGATTCAAATATTGTTGGTACTGGTTTCTTAAATGCTTGTGATAGTCTATATATATTGGATACGAATGCTACATATCATGAAACTCTGTATGTTAATTCTAGAGGTACTAAAAGGAGGCTGACTTATGATAACTCAGCTGCACTTTGGCATAAACGTTTGGGTCATATATCCAAATCTAAAATAGAATGTCTTGTGCCAGATGGTATCCTAGGTACACTTGATTACATAGATTTGGACACCTATATTGAGTGTATTAAAGGAAAACAAACCAAACAAAAGAGATTAGGTGCTAAAAGATCAATAGATGTCTTAGAGTTGATACATACAGATATCTGTGGTCCATTCCCTACAACTACCAGGAATGGCCAAAGATACTTTATATCATTCATAGATGACTACTCACATTATGGGTACCTATATCTCATTCATGAGAAATCTGAGTCTCTGGATGAATTTAAATCTGAGGTTGAAAATCAACTTGGAAAAAGGATTAAATTCGTCAGATTTGATCGTGGTGGTGAGTACTATGGTAGATATGATGGCTCAGGTGCACAACATCTAGGATCATTTGCTAACTTCTTAGAGGAATGTGGTATAGTCCCTCAGTATACAATGCCTGGTAAACCCAGTATGAATGTTGTTGTTGAGAGACGTAACATAACTCTTTTGGATATGGTGAGGAGTATGGTCAGTCATTTTCCTTACCTGAGTCCCTTTAGGGAGAAGCACTCAAGATAGCAGTCTATCTTCTTAATAGAGTACCAACTAAAGCAGTTGCAAAGACACCTTATGAGCTTTGGATACGGCGCAAACCCAGTCTAAAGCATCTTCACATTAGGGGATATCTAGTTGAGGTTAGGCCTTATAGGCCTAATGAAACAAAATTGGACACCAAAACTGTCAGCAGCTACTTTTTTGGTTACTTTGAGCGATCTAGGGGCTTTAAGTTTTATAATCCCACCACCATATCTATTTTTGAAATGGGAATTGCAACATTTTTTGAGGATGTTGAGTTTGGGGGGAGAAATAAGGTCAGAAACATTGTCCTTGAGGAGGGATCGAGTCAGGAACACTCAATATCGATTCCCATCATTGTTCTTGGGAGTGTTCAGGTTCCCACAGTTGTTAGTATTCTAGAAGCAATTCCAGATCCAATACAAGACAATGTTGAAGAACTTCCTCATCAAGATCAAACTCAACAACCTCAAGAATTTGTGCCTTTAAAGAGGTCCACTAGGGAAAGAAGAAGTGCTATTCTAGATGATTATATAGTATTTCTTCAAGAACATGAGGATACTGAAGGCATGGTAGATAATGACCCAATCACCTTTCATCATGCCATGCAGGCTTCCAACTCTCATAAGTGGATTGAAGCTATGAATAAGGAATACAAGTCCATACAAGACAATCAAGTTTGGGATCTTGTCCCATTACGCTAAGGAAAGAAGCCCATTGGTTTCAAATGGATATTTAAGACCAAAATGGATTCTGTAGGTAATGTAGAGAGGCATAAGGCACGTCTAGTAGCTAAGGGCATTACTCAGAAGGAATTGATTGACTATAAAGAGACCTTCTCTCCAGTTTCATCGAAGGACTCTTTTAGGACAATCATGGCCTTAGTTGCACATTTTGACCTTGAGCTATATAAAATGGATGTTAAGACTGCATTTTTAAATAGAGACATTGATGAAACCATCTATATGGTACAACTAGAAAACTTTGTGTTAGGAGACCCAAAGCAACTGGTATGCAAATTAAAGAAATCCATTTATGGGTTCAAGCAAGCTTCTCGTCAGTGGTACTTCAAGTTCCATCAAGTAGTTATCTCTTTTGATTTTGAGACAAACGCTGTTGAGGACTGTATGTATCATAAGTTCAGTGGGAGTAGGTTCATCTTTCTGGTTTTATATATGGATGACATACTTCTTGCTACCAACTGTAAGGACTTGTTGTATGAAACCAAAGTTTTTCTTTCAAAGCATTTTGCGATGAAAGACTTAGGTGAAGCTGCTTTTGTATTAGGGATCCAAATACACCGAGATCGTTCTCGAGGTATTCTTGGATTGTCACAAAAGGGCTACATTGAGAAAGTGCTCAAGAGGTTTGGTATGTAAGATTGTAAACCAGGAAATAACCCAGTTGCTAAAGGAGATAAATTCAGCCTCGATCAGCGTCCTAAAAATGAGCTTGAGATTCAACAGATGCAAAAGATTCCCTACGCGTTAGCAGTTGGGAGTCTAATGTATGCTCAAGTTTGTACCCATCCGGACATTGCATTCATAGTTGGCATGCTAGGGTGATATCTCGGTAATCCTGTAATGGATCACTAGAAAGCGGTCAAGAGGGTTATGAGATATCTTCAGAGAACAAAGGACTACATGCTCACATATAGGAAGTCAAATCATTTGGAGATCATTGGGTATTCTGATTTAGACTTTTCTAGATGCCAAGATAGCAGAAGATCCATATCAGGCTACATTTATCTTTTGGTTGGAGGTGCTATTTCATGGAAGAGTGCAAAACAAACTCTTATAGCTACCTCCACTATGGAAGCAGAATATGTAACATGTTATGAAGCATCCAATCATGGACTGTGGTTGAGGAATTTTGTCACTGGATTATAGATTATGAGTGGTATTAAAAAGCCACTAAAGTTATATTATGATAATATCTCAACAGTCTTATTCTCCAATAACAATAGAAGCTCTTCTTGATCGAAACATATTGAGATAAAGTTTCTAGCTGTGAGGGAGAAAGTACAGAGTGGACAGATATCCATAGAGCATATTGGAGCAAACTTCAAGATTGCGGATTCGCTTACTAAAGGAGTGATACCGAAGGTCTTTCATGAGCACACTGCTCATATGGGTATCACAATAATTGAGGATGTTTAGTTTCAGTAGGAGTTTGTTTATGTATTTGTTTTTTCCAATATTGGATGCTCTATTATATATGGATATATTTATGTTATAATTCAGTTTATGCAGAAAATAAAGTATTTAGTCTTCAGTACACTCTGTTTGAACATATACATTATGTTAATCTCAATAAAGTAGGACCATTTGGATACAGGCATGAAAAGATCACATTGCATGAAGTTTCCATGCTACACTCCTATAATTGATCTATGTCATTTGAAAATATTGGTGTATGTGACTGATGGTGGATTGAGTCTTAATGAATGTGACGATTGTCCCTCCAATTCTTCATCATTATGATCAATGGACGAGATTGATTAGGGCACCTTGTGTATGACTGCATTTTTTGAGCTCATAAAGATATACACATTTCTTTGGTAACATATGTTAGCTCAAGTGGGAGATTGTTATAATTTATTTTCTAATAAATTATAAAGTGTGGGCCTACAAATGAAAATATTAAATGTGTATGATAGTCAAATAAAATAGTCAAATTAGAGTTATGGTCAAATTATAATTATTGACTATTGAGGTGTCAATTTATTTATAGGATTAAAAGTGTCGAGACCAGTAAAGGGCCAAAATAGATATTTGCCAAATCAGGTTATAATAAAGGGTTATGGTCTCCAGTATATAAGAAGTCGACAGTTTCTTTTTCCCTTTTAGAGAAACCTTGAAGTTGACGGTTTGATATATTGGAAGATCAAGCCATCAGCAAACATAACCATGAATTCAGGTACGCTTCCGTTCATGTTTAATTTCTTGATGATTTGACAGGATTGATCCATGACTTATTTTAGGGTTTTAATCCATCGTGTTACTCTTACGATTAGCAGGAATCATCAATGCAGGATCAGAACATCAAATTCAAACATATATCATCCAATTGGATCCTGCCCACATGTCTTCCTTCTCGACACACGATTCATGGCACTGGTTTATCCTTATATCTTTATCTGAACCAGTTGAACCCAGAAAGGCTGCTGTATTCGTAAAGTAATGCCTTGCATGGCATCAGTGCCAGGCTCACTGAGTCTCAGCTATCTGAGATTGAGAACTCTCCTTCTCATCTTGCCACTTACAAGGCGTCATTTTGCTAGGCTTATACCGCACGAGCTTCCCAGTTTCTTGGACTGAATCAACAGTTTATATAATTTAAATAAATTAGTTGATATTATAATAATTTAAAATCAAATAAATATCATTTTGATTGTTTTTTTATAATCATTAATAACAAATATTATCTTTTTTTTAACACCAACTAATAATGTAAGATTTACAAAAGTAATTTAAATATATATTAATCGTGGTAAATATAAAGGTCATTTAAATAAAGTATTCAAGTCCGATTATATTCAAACTAAACATAAAACATTATTTTTATTGATATGACTAATAGATAAATATTTAGGTGACTTTTGGTAGATGCAACACATTAGCATAAACTATAGACAACCCTTTGACTTAATTTATAGCAGTTTTAAATAGTTAATTATTAAATTAAAAAATTTAAAATATTTAGTGCTAAATAAATTTTTTTTTTGAATTTGTTAGCTCAATGTATTATAATGAGTTTGGATCAAATATAGACCTACGATCGTAAACTGATATTTTAAAATTTTGGGTATAAGACAAATTTAAACCAAAATAGCTTAAAGGCATATTAAAAATAAAGATAAAATATAATGGTTTAAATAACATATATGAATTAATTAAATGTCACTAACGTGACATTATAACTCAACTCTTCAATCTCATCTAAATTAATTTATTTCAACTTAAATCAATAATTTATTAGGATTATCCTAAATTATTAATTTATGTTAGAATCTCGCATTTTGCTTAGTTCACATATATTGTTATATCACAAGTATTTTCAATAAAATGCTTAAATTATTTTGTAATTTTAAAAATAACAAAATATCAATAATTTTAAAATTTATTAATTTTTAACTAAATTAAATCACACGAGAATTTCTTTTATTTTAAATTATAATCAATGATTAAAAAACTAAACTGGTTCGACTAGCTTAATTATAAAAATCTTAAACGATCTAATTTTTCAAATCGATTTTTAAATTTTTGATTCTATTTATTTTAATAATTCCTCTTATTAAAAAATATTGAAAAATTAGATCATATCAAAATAAACACGAACCAATTTATGTTCCTTTTCAATTTGTGTTTATAATCTCAACAAGAAAAAACCTACTGGTTATGTAAAAGGTCGGTCGGTTTATTGAAAAAACTGGACAGTTTTTATGAAAAAACCGGCTAGAGTCTTCTCATTTTAAAATGTGAGGCCCACGTTGCGCTGAAACAGTTGTCCTTGACACTCTCTAGTTTTTGAAATGTGTCAACATATCATTGATTGAAGTTGACGTCTTAACATAAAACTTGAAATTTCAAAAATCTTTGATTTTTTTTTAAATTCTATTACACAATTTTATTAATAAAATTTATATCTTTATATTTCAATTAAAATTTTTTTTAAATTACTATTGTTAAAAATGAGTTACTATTTTTATCCTTAAAAAATACTAATTTATTTAATCTCACTAATAAATTATAGTTGTCAAAATTTATGTTATCTATTTGTCTCTTTGTATTTTAATTTAAAAATTTTAAATTATTATTTTTAAAACCTAATTATTAATTTACCATAAATTTGATTAATAAATTAAATTATTAATTAATATATATAAGTAATCTTGCTTAAGATAATTTAAGAATATGTCAAAAAATATTTAAACTATAAAGAAACATGTTTAAAGCACATTAAAAAGGAAGTTAGAATAAAGTCATTGTTTTTTCTATAGACTTTCTTTAAATATATTTCAACTTTTACAAATTTGTAAATAAATGATAATAAAGAAATACAATTTTTATTTTTATTTTAAATTTTATATTAAATTCATACTTAGTTTAAATTATTAGATTTACTATATATTAATAGGTATTATTAGTGTATTTTTAATAAAGTATTTTATTTTACACTATATTTTTAATTATTTTCGTAATTTTTATTTCTAATTTATTATATTCCAGTTTTATAATGGTTTAACACCGGTTGAACCTTTAAACCTTTAACTTTTTCTTTGATTAGTCTGATATCTGATCTAATTTTTAAAATATTGGTTAAAAACTGATAAGATTATTAATTAATCGGTCAATTTTTATAAATTAATAAGTTCTTATAAACTAAAATAGATCAATAAATTTTTATTTACAATATTTTTTAATTTAAATTTAAATTTTTTGATAAGTGAAAACAATCATATTTTAAATTCTATAATTTTTTAGTACATTTGAGCTATCTGAGATCGCATTAACTATCTAAAGCAGCTCTAGGCCGTGCCACACCAACCATGTCCTCCTGAAGTGGTCGAGAAAGACGCTTAAGTGGATCATCCAAATGAGAAACCTGGAACTCTCCATAAAAAGCCCAATTGGCTAGATAATCAACACACATAATTGCCTCCCTGTAACTATGAACCACATAGCATCTCCAATCCCTTGCCAACAAATCTTGACAAGCTCTGACAACTTGGAAAAGAGGATCCCGCTCTCCGAGCACCCTATTAACTATAGAAACAGCAAGTTATGAGTCAGATTCAACGATTAAATATCGAAACCCACGCTTCCATGATGGTTGCAAGCCATGGTAAATAGTAATGTTTTAAAAATCAGATTGGTGACTGAATCGGAGAAGCAACTGATTTAATAGTCAAAAGTTCAACCGAAATTCAACCGTAAACGAACCGGTGACTAATAAATATATAAATTTTATTTTATATATTATATATATAAGATAATTTTTAAACATATTATTTAATTATTTATCTAATTGTAAACTTAACTTAAACATTCAAACTTCAAAATATACAAATTTTTTTTAGTTCACTAACACAACACAAAATAAAATAATAAAACTCACTAGTCATATTTCATCAAAAAGATAAAAAAGGATTATTAATCATAATATTCATTCAAGTTGAAATCATTAAAATCAAGGCATTTTAAATAAACCGGCCGGTTCTTTCTTTCACCGGTTCAGCGGTTTTTACCGATCCGACCGTAAAATGAACGGTTCAATCACTCACAAAAAACACGGGCTAAATCGGACCGTTTCATGCTCCGATTCACCGATTTTTCGGTTCAACCGACCGGTTCAGTCCGATTTTCAAAACACTGGTAAATAGCATAAACTTTTGCTTTGGTAATATTACCCCAATCAATTCTTCTTGTGAAGCCAAATATCCAAATACCTCCATCACCTCGACACAACCCCCCAAGTGCTAAGTCTCTAGGATTGCCACATGCAGACGCATCAATATTTACCTTAACAGCACCTCGAGGAAGACACTGCCAAGCAAAGAAGTGAAGACTCTTTAGACCAGCTACTTTTGGCTCAGCTCTAAAACGATAAAAAACTTGAAGGCAACTTGTGATAATGGCTGCACCTTGAGATGGCCATTCATAGCCATTTGAAAAATACAACAATTTCTTCACTTCCAGATATACTAACAAATGAAACGGAATAATTCACTACAAGGAGAACCAGCAGTCCCTCGGCTATGAGCAATAGCAAGATTAGAACGAAGCCATTTCAAGAGACCTAAAAGGTTGAAAAGTGGCAACGTCCTCCTATGTAACCAATAAGATCAAAGAAGCCGAGAATCATGACAGTCTCAACAAGTGCAACGAAGTTTCACAGTTAGCATCACAACGTAAACAAGTAGAGGTCGCAATAATCTTACGAGCAAGGCAGGATTCTAGGGTTAGTAATCTGTTGTGGGCCACCAACCACATAAAGTATCGTACTCGAGGAGGAATATCTTGACACCAAATAAGGTTCCAATTGAAGTTGCATAGGACAACACCAATAAACAACTCATAGGTAGATTTCACTGTGAACTCACCTGAAGGAGAACCAGCCCAGATAACTCGATCTACTTCATGATCCATAGGTAAAATCAATTCACGTTGGGAACGAAGCTCCATAGGTAGTTGTGCAACCAAGGTGTTAAATTCATTCTTCCTATCCAAAAAATCATGACCTGAAAGCTCCAGTAACTCATTTGGGATAGTCAAATTCGGACATTCTCTTAGTATAGTATTGCGCAACCACCAGTCATTCCGAAATAGGTGCTCTTATCATTACCAACCAACACAGAACAACCTTGGCGAAGAAGATGTCGACAAGAATATACACTGCGCCATGTATAGGAAGACCCTTTAGGCAAGGATGAGGATCAGAAGGTATCCCCTTTCAAATATTTAGAACAAAGCACCCTTGCCCAAAGTCCACTATCACCCATTTCAATCCATCATCCTAGCTTCGCTAGTAGCGCCATGTTCATACTAGCTGCCTTCGTTATTCCTAGGCCGCCTTCCTTTTTAGGTCGACAGACTTTGTCCCACTTTACAAGTGATACCTTTTGTTCCCCATCAGTAAAGGCCCAAAGGAATTTTTTACTTAAGGTATTGATTTGAGCAGACACCGACACTGGAAGTTTGGTGGTTTGCATGGTATAGTTGGCAATGCTTCTAGTCACAGCCTGCACTAAAGTAGCTCTCTAGTTAAGGAAAGGTGTTTGACCTTCCAAGTGGCCAATTTCTTCTTAATTTTATCTACAATATGACCATAAGTGGCAGCTGAAACCCTCTGAGACATATACCGGATTTAGCAGCGTTAACTTTTTGTCCCAAAAAGAAACAAAACTTATTTAAGCAAGACATCAATCCATCATAACCTCACAGTGCCAATTTCTTCAACTAGTCTTATACATTCCAGTTTTGGTACGTATAAGACTAGTTGAATATTTTAAATCTTAAAAACTCTTACTTTACTCGTTTAACTTTTGATCTAATTTTTCAAGTGTTGATTATAACAAAGATAGTGATGCCATTCCAAATGATATGATGCCAGTACTCTTCAAGGAATAATTTAAGAGTTTATTCTTGCAAGTGAGCTTCTTAGTCCAACTGAATTATACTAAAACTTTGGAAAATTTGAATTCTGAAAACAAATTAAACAAACGGAAACTCAATTATATATTAATTTTATACATACTTTTATATTCTATTTCTAACCCAACTCATCTAATAAATAATTTTAACACTATAATAACATATGTTTTAAAAATTATTGGTTTTCTATCTTTAATAATATTACAATAAAAGATATATATATATAGTATTATGTAACATTAATTTTCTCAAGTAAAATGGATGAAAGTAACATACCTATAGCACCACCTGTTCTTATTGTTGGTGCCGAGTCGACAGGGGAGAATACAGTGAAAGACAAGAGAAAGCACATTATTATAACAATACTTTCATTTTGGAGATAAAAAGATAAGCTTTAGATGGAGTCGTATTTATAGGGCGGCTAAAAGGGAAGTAGATATTTATGATATTGTCTCGGTTGGATTTTGGAATCAATGAGTTTTGATTCGAATCACTTATATTTTAGGATATACTTGGATTTTTTCATAAAAAATAGATTTAATTAAATATAAATTTAATTTTTTTAAAATTTTAAATTTTTATTATCTAAGGACAATCATATTTCAAATTCTTTAATTTTATTCAATCTTTAACCAATTTTATGAAACATAAGACTAATTGAATATTTTAAACCGTAAAACTTTTACTTTACTCGTTTAACTTTTGATTCAGTTTTTAAAGCATTGATTATAACAAAGATAGAGATGCATTCTAAATGATATGATGCCATTAGTCTTCATCTAAATCATAGATGAGCTTAAATTAGTAATTTTGTTTGAATGTTATAAAAATTATGATCAAACTTAAATTTTAATTGAAAATAAAAATAAAAAAGTAAAAAAAATAAAAATAAAAATAAAAGTAAAAAGTAATAGAAATAATAAAACATAAGCGTAAGAATGTTTTAAGAATATTAAATTATATGAGAATTTTTAAAAATAAATAAAATCAAATGGAAGGTATAATGTCTTACATTAATAAATTCTTATATAAAATGAAAATTTGACGGACAACAAAGACTTGCAACTTGCAAGTCCACAAGGTCAAGTCAGAAAGTGTTTCTTGTCATTTTCTAGCTTTATTATTGATTCATTTTTTACTTTAATTTACTATCTTTTAAGTAATTAAAAAAAAGGACTCCAAAATTTGTATCTAGAAACCTAGATGGCTGCCACCCTTCAGGAACACTCTCCTCCTACTTCTTCGCGCCCGCCCAAACGTAATCAACCCCCAGAGAAACCTCTAGATCACTCGCCTGTAATTCCTCCGATGGGACAGTCTTTCACCAAAAATGGATTGCAAGATACAGGTTTTATTTCATATAAAAATAAAGTTTTGAATCGCGAAAAAGACAAGGAAAGGGCCTATGATGCTTAAGAGCGAATCCCTATTGACCTCATTGCTAGTGGTGTCGTTAAGAAAGCCTTTAAGGATGATAATCCAGCTTTTCCCATATTCCAGGTTGATCCTACTTATTTGACTCAACTAGGAGTCAAACTAGAAACTCCATGGAGACAGGCGGTGATCATAAAACTCCTAGGTCGGACTATATCATTCAAGCTTCTCTATTCGAAGATTGAACAATTATGGTCGCCCATTGGTGGATTTGATGTTCTTGATATCGGTCTTAATTTTTTTCTTGATTAAGTTTGATCTACAAGCTGATTTTGATAAGGTTATTGGAGGTGGCCCTTGGTTGATATTTGATCACTACCTTACGGTGTGTCCCTGGACGCCTAATTTCTCTACAGTCCATGCCTCTGTAGACTCTACGTTTGTTTGGGTGCGATTCCCTGAGGTTTTTGTTCAGCATTATGATGAAGACTTGCTGATGGCTATAGCCTCTGGGGTGGGACATCCTGTGAGGGTGGATAAGAATACTACTCCCGTAAATAGAGGGCATTTTGCAAGGGTTTGTGTTGAGGTCGAACTGGGCAAGCCACTTGTGGGGCAAATTGAGCTGGATGGTTGCACATATAATGTAGAATATAAGGAGCTTCATACAATTTGTTTTGAATGTGGCAAGTATGGACATAGGGAAAATCTATGCCCTATTACTCTAGCTTCAACTGAGGATCCGAACTAGGAGAAACAGGTAAGAGATTCTAGTGTGGTGAACAAAGAAGGGATGATTGATAATGGGAGGGCGACGTTGCCTCAAGAGAGCGATATGTTTCATGCACCTCATACTGGATATGGTTCGTGGATGGTGGTACAAAAAAGAGTTAGAAGACTGCAACGTCCCAAATTTTCGGAGTATGAAGCTAAAAGTGCATGCCCGAGTAATCGATTCTCACCATTGACTACTGATGAATATAAGGATGCTACCTTGTAGGCGTTTGTAGATATTGGTCATGAAGAGGATCGCCCACCAGGATTTACTTTTAAAATGGGACGTAGGGATGACATGAATGCCAAGCAATCGAAAAAACAAGATAAGGCTCATAAGTTGCAGCCAAATTTGGCCTTGTAGAATATTAATGCACCATTGGAACCAGAATTGGTGCCTGGCATCGTTTCTCATTCCACATGTGAGATCTCATTTGGGGTGCCTAAAGGGATGAAGCCGAATGTTCACTCTCCTCCAGCTATAATACATCGTGAACCTGATGCAACTTTGGTACAGATGGTGGCCTCAAATTTTCGATAGGCATTTAAAAATTCCCCTCTCCCTCCTGGATTACCTACATCCACCGCTATTGTGCACGAGGAGGGAAATCAACAGCATTATCAAATTATTCATGAACCAGAACCACCTGATCCAGGAGTGGAACCTTGTCATATAGGCAACATGATAATTGAACCAGGTTATATTCAGGACAAGGTCAGCGCTAATGAGCCAGTGGTTTCTGATAGTGATATAGATGTGGATATGGTTCCAAGCAGTATTGCTTGACTTGTCTCTGTTTCTTTTTATTTTCATCTTGTTTTTGAATCATAAGCTGAATACATTATCTTGGAATTGTCAAGAAGTGGCTAGATCAGAGTTTACCCGGTGTGTGAAGGACCTCATTCGACTCCATAAGCCAGATATTCTAAGTATTGTTGAGCCACATATTTTGGAGGATAGGGTAGATAAGATTTCTCAATCTCTTGGCTTTGATAATACTGCCCGGGTGGATGCAGTTGGTTTTTCTGGTGGCATTTGGTGCCTTTGAAAATCCTCAGCTATTAAGCTTCAACTTTTGGTGGCCTATAGGCAATTTATTCATTTTCTTATGTCAGATTACTTCGGTAATATTTGGTATATATTAGTAGTATATGCTAGCCAACATGTAACAAGCCAAAGTATTTTTTGGCAGGAGATGCAGTGGATTCATAAGATCATTGATCATCCCTGGATTCATTTGGGGGATTTCAATGATTATGCTTTCTCCAATGAAAAGAGAGGGGGTGCATTCTCGAGAAATTGAACTGAAAAATTCCAGAAGAATTGGGATTCTTGCGAACTAATTGATGTTGGGTTCAAGGGTTCTCCTTTTACTTTCTGTCAAAAATATGATCGAGTTTTATCTACGCTTGTTCATATGGATCGGGCTTTGTGTTCTACTGATTAGCGTCTGCTATTCCCAGAGGCTGCTCTTCACCATTTGCCTCGTATTTCTTCAGACCATAATCCCATTCTGCTTCGTCTATTTGGCTATGTTCCACATCCAGCCACACGTCCCTTTCACTTTCAGGCTGCATGGATCATGCACAAGGATTTTTCTTTGATAATGGAGGGTACTTGGAACTTGAATCATTGGTCTGTTCATGAAGCCCTTTTGAATGTTAAAAAGACGACTCTGAAAGTTAACAAGGAAGTGTTTGGTAATATTTTACGTAAGAACCGGGTACTAGCTAGACTGGAGGGTATCCAACAGTATCTATCCACTCGTCACTCTGATTTTTTGAGTGACTTGGAGCATGAATTGATTGAGCAGTATAGCAACATCCTGAAGTAAGAGGAAATTTTCTGGTATCAAAAATCTAGGGTTCAATGGCTTCAACATGGTGATAGAAACACTCATTTTTCTACTATATGACTGTTTGTCGTCGCAAGAGGAATAAAGTTGAGCATCTTTAAGGGGCAGATGGGTCCTGGATCATGGATTAGCAAACTCTTCAAAGTCAGGTGATTAGTTTCTATCAAAATCTCTTTTGTTCTATTGAGAACATTACCTTGCCTTTTCCTCAGCTTCTAGATCATCCATGCTTATCGGACGAAGATGTATAGGCTCTTCTTGCTTCTATTACTAAAGAGGAGGTGTTTAATGTAGTACAATCTATGGGCTCTTATAAAGCTCCAGGGCCGGATGGATTTCAACCTCTTTTTTACAAAAAGTATTGGCCTATTATAGGAGATAGCATTTTTAATATGGTGAATGAGGCCCTGACTACTGGGCATTGTCCATCTGATATTGTTGAGAAGCCGGTGATTCTTATTCCTAAAACTGATAATCCAGTCTCTATGTCTCAGTTCCAACCAATAAGTCTATGTAATGTGTGCTACAAAATTTTAACGAAGGTACCGGTGCAACGTATTAGACCTATGTTAGACACTATTATTAGTTCGATGCAAGGTGCCTTCATCCCCAGTAGGACTGCCTCTGAGCATATTGTGCTTGCTAAGGAGGTGGTAAACACAATTCGAAGATCTAAGAGGAAAGATGAGTTGCTTGCTATGAAAATTGACCTAGCCAAGGTGTATGATAAGGTTGATTGGCGATTTTGGCAAACTCTTGTGGATTTGGGTTTCCTCCTTTGGTCGTCTCTTTTATAATGTCCAGTGTGACCAACACTAGACTTGCTATCTTATGGAATGGGTCCAAACTTCCTTCTTTCTCTCCTAAACGTGGGTTATGCCAAGGAGATCCACTATCACCATACTTGTTTGTTCTCTGCATGGAGAGACTATCTTTTCTCATCAGGCACAACATTGTTAATAATAAATGGCGTCCTATTAGAATTAACAAGAATGGCTCGGCCGTATCTCATCTACCTTTTTCCGACGATGTTCTTCTGTTCTCTCAGGGATCTTTGCGGGGCTACAGAATTGTTTTACACACCATGCAGACATTTTGTAAGTGCTCGGGAATGACTGTTAATGATGAGAAATCTAAAGCTTTCTTTTCTTCGAACATTCACAGGAACCATCGTGAAGCATTAAGGTGTCAACTTCACTTGCATCTTTCAAAGGACTTAGGTTCTTACCTTGGAGTATCCTTGCACGGTACTAATAGGATGGTAGATTCTAAACAGTTCCTTGAGAAGATGCAGAATCGATTGCAAGGTTGGAAGGCCAAGCTTTTAAATAGGGCCAATCGATATAAGTTACTGCAGCCTACTTTGTCTACTATTCCCATGTATTCTATGCAGACTTGTTGGTTGCCGAATGGAGTGTGCAATGCTATTGATAAAACGTGCAGGGATTTCCTTTGGAACTCGTCAGATGGTGCTCATGGTATTCATCTTCTAAATTGGGAGACAGTTCGTAGTCCAAAATGCTATAGGGGTATACATATGGCTCGGGATAATAACATAGCAATGTTTGGTAAACTAGTTTAGGAAATTGCATCTAAGTCGAATAAGCTCTATGCTGGTATTTTGAGCGATAAATATCTGCATGGAAAGCATGTTTTTGACAGGGTTCTTCCTCCTAAAGCGTCTCCCATCTGGCAGGCTGTCCAGCATGCTATCCCATTCTTAAAGGATGGATTTTCATGGAAGATTGGCAATGGAGAGCATGTTTCATTTTGGTATGATAGATGGGTTGGGGACTTGCTTCTTTGTAAACGTGTATCTAGAATTCACGAGGATGACTTGTATCTATAGGCTAGTGATGTGGTGTCTGTTTTTAATGGCATGGATTTCTCTAGATTGCATACAACGCTTCCTGAGGAAATTAAAATTTTGATCTATGTCCTGCCTATTTCTAGTGCTACTGGGCTCCAGGACGTTCTTATCTGGGGAGCAAGAACTTCGGGTATATATTCGGTGAAGTCTGGCCACGAGTTTCTCACTCGATTACCAGTCCCTCCTGATCCTTTTAGGCACTGGACTAGGATTTGGAAATTTCCAATACCTTATAAGTTCCGTTTCTTCATCTGGCAAATTTGATGGAGTCGTATTCCCACTAATGAGCTTCGCTTTCATAGAGGAATGAATACTTCTCCTATGTGTTACCAATATGGAAAAGGGCCAGAAACTATTCTCCACGCGTTGAGGGATTGTATGTGGGCTTCTCTAGGTTGGCGTTCCATTTTAGGGATCCAAATGGTTTCATTCTTTACTTCTTCTTTGGACGAGTGAATCGAGAAATATATTCTTGATGTCAATCTATCAGACACAACTATTCTGCAATTCACTACATGTGTTGGGTTATATGGTGTGCCCAAAATCTTGATACTATTAAGCATTCTTCTATAACAGTATTTGGGCAAATCCGCTAGTTTCAAACCTTGGTACGAGAGTGTGAAATGGCTTATATCATGGGTAGACCAATGCAAGATTCCAGGGATGTTAGATGGGTTTCTTGGATTGCTCCCCCTGTGGGTTTTGTCAAGCTGAATGTAGATGGTAGTTCATTGGGGATAGCGGAATTCTCGGGTTTCATTAGCCATACAACCAATATGGTGGTGGAGTTGCAAGCTATTCAGCATGGTTTAATTATTACCTGGGATCATGGCTTTCGACAGGTACTAGTGGAGTCAGATTTGTTGGAGGCGGTGAGCCTCGTCAATCACTCTTGTTCTACCTTCCATCCTTATTTGAATCTTGTGCTGGAGACAAGATCCTTGCTAGAAATTGGGTGTGCACCTTCTCTCATGTGTTGCGGGAAGCGAATCAATGTGCTGATTTTTTAGCTCGACAAGGATCATCCAATTATCATAGATGGACCATCTGGGACTTCCCAAATCCAGGATTGAGAACATTGCTTTGGATGGATCAATGTT